>JAWPHD010016315.1:0-50513 GCA_037043455.1 Cyrtodaria siliqua
CAGCAACGGGGCCAGATATCAATTGAACAACAAAAACAAGAGGCCCAAGAGGGCCTGTGGACGCTCTATTGGCTAACATGGCTCTTATAACATCAATGAAGCGAGTGACTGCCATTTATGTTTTATTGGAAGTTTCGGGCAAAAAACAGCTTTTTGACTAAATTAAGGGCCATAACTAAAGAATCTGGTAAAGCTTGGTAAAGATCAGATGAAAAATAAAGGCCCTACCGTATTAACGAGGCAAAATATAGCATTTTTAACTAAATCAACAGCCATGACTCCTCTGTTACTGGTCCGACTGGTCCAACATAGCTAAAAAAAAAAAAAAAAATAATGAAAAAAAAAAGATTAAATAAATTTTAAAAAAAAAAATTTAAAAAAAAAAAAAAAAAAAAAAAAAAAAAAAAAATTAAAAAAAAGAAAGCCATAAAAAATCTGCTAAAGTTTGACTAAGATCAGATGCAAAATAATACATGAGAGCTCTGTGCAATGTGGTTCCAGAGAAAACGATTTTTTTCAGTTTTTGCCTATACAAGTCTAAGTAAAACTGTGACCCCCAGGGTGGGGCCAAATGTGACAAATGGGTTACCATTTGAACAAACTTGGTAGAAGACCATAAGCTTATAGCAAATGCAAAATATTAAACCTCTGGCTCTTGCAGTTTCAGAGAAGAAGTTTTTTTAAGTTTTTCCCTATACATGTCTATGTAAAACATGTGACCCTTGGGGCGGGGTCAAATGTGACCCGAGGGTCATCATTTGAACAAACTTGGTAAAGGACCATAAGCTTATAGCAAATGCAAAATATTAAACCTCTGGCTCTTACAGTTCCAGAGAAGAAGATTTTTTCAGTTTTTCCCTATACAAGCCTATGTAAAACTGTGACCCCGGGGTGGGGCCAAATGTGACCCCTGGGTCACCATTTAAACAAACTTGGTAGAGGACCACAAGCTTATAGCAAATGTAAAATATTAAACCTCTGGCTCTTGCAGATTCAGAGAAGATTTTTTAAGTTTTTCCCTATACATGTCTGTAAAACATGTGACCCTTGGGGCGGGACCAAATGTGACCCGAGGGTCACCATTTGAACAAACTTGGTCAAAGACCATAAGCTTATAGTAAATGCAAAATATCAAACCTCTGGCTGTTGTAGTTTCCGTGAAGAAGATTTTTTTAAAAAAAATCCTATATAAGTCTATGTAAAACTGTGACCCCCGGGGCGGGAACAAATTTGATCCCACTTAGTAGAGGACTATAAGAGTTAGTAGAAAACAAACTTAGTAGAGGACTATAAGCTGATGCTTCATGTAATACATGAGAGCTCTGTGTCTTGTGGTTTCAGAGAAGAAGATTTTTTAAAGTTTTTTCATATATGTCTATATGAAAAACATGCAAAACCTCAATATACAAACTTTGGACCCCCGGGGCACGGCCATTTTTAACCCCGGGGACTTCATTTGAACAAACTTGATAGTCTAGGCGTTGGCGATGATTTTAAAAGAAAAACTGTTGAAATCTGGAGAAGAAGATTTTTTAAGGTTTCGACCATATATGGTAATGGCAGCCATCTTGGATGTAGCGCTGACCTAATTTTAACAAATCTAAAAAGCATTCATCTAAGGATCATCCATGTGAAGTTTGGTCAAAATTAGCCAAGCGGTTTCTGAGGAGAAGTCGTTTGAAGAAAAGTTAACAGACGACGGACGGAAGACGGACAACACACCATCCCATAAGCTCTGCTGGCCCTTGGCCAGTAGAGCTAATGATAAAATGAACATGAATTTGGGGGATTCTACCCCTCTGCCTACCCCTCCAAAGGGATCTGCAGTGGCCCTATTCTTTGCCCCGTGACCAAACGGGGGCCCCGGGGAACCACACGGGACGGATGTAAAAGGAATTAGGTCCCTGTTCCCCTGGTGCTTCTCTTATATACACACCATACAAGAACACAGAAATAAACGCTGGACTTGTGCCTGATAATCTGATACTGTATACCCCTCTTTAAATACCCCGGGGCATTGCAATTTACAAAGTTGAACGTTATATGAGGTCATAAAAAAATCTTTGGGCGGGGGAATGTTTTAGTCCGGCTACTGGCAAGTGTATTTTGTCTTAAACTAGATTTCATAATATAAAAAAAATAGGGTGTGGCAGGAGCATTTATACGGGGGTATACGGTATTCAAGATATTAAATGCAATCTTGGTGCTAATAATGAACTAACATGATTTCGTACAATAGTGATAAGAAGGCATCAATGTGTTCTGACTGGAAATTTGTACATCATAAAGTCCAGTGTTTGACAACGAGTGGAAGCCGAGAAATGCCGACTGATTGAATTGGGTTGTACAGTGTACTGGAAAGGTTATATGGCACCTAACAGGAATGAACATGCGAGGCTTATCCTCCATTTATATAAAGATAAAATATGGAGAATGGGCCTAGAACCTAACCTGCAGAGTTGCTGCATAGTAGACACTCCAATAAAGTGTCGTGTGGTGTGTAAATGAAGCCCCAAAACAGACGGATATGAGGACATTTTATCGAGTAATGGTATTCAGATATTCTAAATAGAAATTTATATTGATGTATGCTGAATACTTGACCCTCTTGATGAGAAACAAGTGTTCACAAATAAAATTTCTCCAAGTTTTTATTGATATTAAAGACTGAGCAAGTTGGTAATGATCGGATGCAAAATGAAATCAACTGAATCCAGTTTTACGGTGCACCAACATGAGAGGTTATATGGTGCCTGAAAGGAATAAACATGCCAGGCTCCCTCCATTTTCATCAAGATAAAATATGGAGAATAGACGTAGAACCTTCTATCCTGCAGAACTGCAGAGTTGCTGCAAATTCTATAGTACACAGGATGCAAAATGAAGTTGCTAGACTGCTGACATTATGCAAAATACAGCATTTCATTAACTCATAACCCTCTGTGAGTTTTGTCTGATATGCAAGTTTTCCAACTCGTACAAACTTTTATTGATATTAAGGCACTTTGATAAGGATCGGATGCAAAATTAAGGTGCTGATGCTGACAAGGCAAAATACAGCATTTTTCATCATCTAGTGTTTATTTTTCGATATCAGTTGTTTTCAAACTTGTTAAAGCTTTCATTTTCATTTCATATTGATATTGACCAACCTGAAGCAAAGTACCTTGCAAGTCCTATTATTACCTGATCTATAAATGCTATATCGTCATTTCTTGCTAATTCTCTAAGGAAAAGACTGTTCCCGGTGAAAACGAACTGTTACCGGGCTTTAGTTTCGACTGTTTCCCTCACGTGCTGGAATTTCGTTTCCGTGACGTCATGTTGCTTTTTTCACCATAGGTTCCCATTATAAAACAAATTTTCATTTTCACTGTTTCGTACAGTAACATTAATCAGGTAATAAAACAGTTATCACATGTGTGTTTGGGGAACAGTCAAAACTGTTTTCCCTTGGTGTCGGGGGATATCAGTGTGAACTGTTTCCCTCGGCCTATCGGCCTCGGGAAACAGTTCACACTGCCATCCCCTCCACCTCGGGAAAACAGTTTTGACTGTTCCCCAAACAGACATGTGATAACTGTATACTGTTCCACAAACACTTCTGTCGCCTGCAGTGAGCTTGGTTAGGTTGCAGGTTAAAGTTTTATGAAAAAGGGCGTAACTCTGAAAAAAAATGGAGTTATTGGACATGTGTAAAGACTTCCTTGGGTTAAGATGAAGGTATGTGTGAAGTGTCATGAACATAGGTAAAATACTTTTCAAGTTATGGCCCGGGTTAGGATTCAGGTTAATTAATTAGTGACGCGTCGAAAGGACAAAGTGTGACGGACAGACAACGACGGACAAGTGATCCCTAAGTGTCTGCCATGCTACGCAGGTGACACAAAAACTAGATGTATTTATTATACCAGCACCATATTAACCCCGTTGTTAAACAGCGAACAAATATATATGAATAATGTATGACATGGTCACGTATCTTCCAAAATCCATCTCGGTGTACTACAGAACTTGTGTTTGTGGGGTTTTGTCTGACAAAAAGTCCACAAATACAGTGTGTATCAAAAGTCACAATTGAATACCACTGATCATGTTACTCCAGTAGTCCATATTTAAAGAAACTAACCCGCCAAATAACGACAAAATTACACAACAAAACTGATTATCAAACTATCCAGATGTTCAGGTCATATAATAATGCATATGTGCCAAAAAAAACTATAGGCTTATTCACGGGTTCCTAAAATATCCGTGACTGAATATGCATATAATGAATTCATTCTTAATTTTGAGGTTCGACTGGTTGGTTAAAGCTGTTATATGCCTATAAAGTTTGGATTCTCAAATTATGCAAGTTATATACAGTAGGTTTAGAAATGTTGTAAAATTTGCCTGTTGATGGCGGGATAGGGACTTTAACACAAGCTTCAGTTTGTGATATTATTTCTTGAATTTTATAAAAAAAAACACTAAACAAGAGGCCCAAGAGGGCCTGTGGACGCTCTACTGGCTAACATGGGGCTTATAACATCAATGAAGGAAGTGACTGCAATTTACGTGTTTTTTTTGAAAGATTTGGGGGAAATACAGCATTTTTAACTAAATCAAGGGCCATAACTAAAGAATCTGGTAAAGTTTGCTAAAGATCGGATGAAAAATGAAGGCCCTATCGTCTTAATGAGGCAAAATATAGCATTTTTAACTAAATCGTGGGCCATAACTCTGCTTTCATTGACATCAACAATCTCATTATATATCCATAGGCATAGATCTACATACGTACATACATATATAATTATCCATGATATATGGTAGATCTATTAATTTTAGGCACACATATATCGAGCAGTCATTTGTTTGTATTTTTCTTATCTACCAATCTTGTTTTGAGAACATTTGATGTCATATCATTATCTTGCGATATTTCGAACGTTCCTGGCACCATTTTAATTCCTTTGTTCCCCACCATTCCCTGCCGGATCGCCGATATTTTAAATCTTAAAACATTGTGTTTAATAGTGTAGTACCACTCAATTTGAGTTCAGTAGTTTGTAAAGCCAATATTAATTAAGTTATAAAACTTAAATTTATAATGAAATATTGTTTATGTAAAGTATGAAATTGTTGATTTTGTAGCGTGAAACAATTTGCAATAAACTTACTTGGTGTTTTCCAAATCCAGGTTATGAAGGGAGCTTACTCTAGGTGAAGTTTTAACACGGTTTATACAGCAGTATTTTCCCCTTTTATGATAACTCGAATTACTTGTCATTTTATGCCTTCAAAATTCCATTTACTGGTCCGATATGGCTGGTTTTCAATCTTGTTCCAGCTTTCATTGTTATTAACAACCTGGTAGTTTGGTAAAGATAGGATGAAAAATGAAGGCCCTATCGTCTTAACGAGGTAAAAGTTAACGGACAGACGACAGACACCACACCATCCCATAAGCTCTGCTGGCCCTTGGCCAGTAGAGCTAAAAAATACAGTTACTGCAACACCAGTTTCTCATCTACAATATCACCATATACAACACAAATAAAATGAAAAATATAGAGAACACTTCTCACTCAATCCGTTCATCTCTTCTGCTTTTGCATTGTAAAATAACTTCCATCTGAAACTGTTTTATTAAATACTGAAGACATAAATGATAAGTACATTTATTTCTTAACAAATAATAATTGTCAAACTCACCTCAGATCTCGGTTATACAATCCTACAAATCAAACGGAGGAAAATAAGAAGCCCTTTACTCAAGCTCATAACAGATAGGAAACTGTGAAATGTATCTAAATTTAAGGGGACACAGTGCGGAAAGTTACAAAAATAAAATTAAAAGCCACAATTCGATTTTGAGAAATAACAAAAAAGTTAACCAAAATGTGAAATCGCCAAACTATAAACTTAGATTTGCGACGCAATCCGGCTAAAAAAAGTATCCCCCGGCTAAAGTATCCCGCTCGCACTTTAATTCGCTCATCTGCTTTCCGCATTGTTTATCATAAAATAACTTGACTGAACAAAAAATATATCCTGTAACTTCAATCGGGATCGCTTGTTTTTTGAACTGTTCATCTCTTTTTCGCTTTTTTCATCCCTAATTTTTTTTTTTTAAAAATAGACCTCCCTCTTACTTCATTCACTCATTCTGCATTATTCTACAAAGTGACCGTCATATATGACCTAAAATGTGCTAAAAATTACGTAAAACACCATTCAAACAAACAATCATCATAAAATAAGTTGACAGAAATACAGACTACACAAAATATGTCCTCTAACTTCACTCTGCTCATCTCTTCCAGCGCAGTAAAACTTAACAGAAAAAGGCAGTTTTATATACAAGTTATAAATGGAAACAGGCTCGCTGAGTTACGCTCGTATAAATAGCCCCTTTCTTAAAATGCTATGAATGTTCATAGGTATAATTATAATCAATAATCTGAATATAGAAATAAATCAGAGAAAAACACACAGATCTCATACACCAAACATGTCAGAACTAGTATATCAAATATATCAGATTTATAACGATTAAAGGGACACACGGCAATCTTGATGTTTTTATCAAGCATTCAAATCAGCGTCTTCGATTTATTAACATAATAATTAAAATTTTGAGTTTTTAAGTTTTCTTCTTGTTCTATCATAAGTTTAAATATATTATTGGTGCAATATGATCAACAGTACAGTTTGTAATATGCAAAAACAATTTGCTTTACACCATTCTTACAATTAATACAAAGGACTGAACACATGCAAGTTATGTAGAAAAACTAACGAGATGCCTCAAGTTTTTAAAAACTCAAGACTGACGTGTGTCTCTTTAATACACTACACCAACAACATGTGTATGTGGTAAGTCACGGCTATGTCCCCCTGCACCATACCTTACCGTTACATGTACCGGGGGCATAATAATATTCAACCTTGCAAAGTTAAGTTAATAATTAACCACAAGCTAGATAGAATTCTTGATGCTAGAAAATTATCTAACAGCCAGTAAACAGTAGACCAGTAGACAGCTGTTTAACACCGTCCAACACTGGACCACTGGAATGTAACAATTCTTAGACAGGGCTAAAGATGTCCAGTCTTCATTGTATTCAAACATGTACTCAGTAAATTTTAAAACTCAACACTTATTTGAACTTTTGAATTTCTGGAGATGGAATGGAAGTCATCGTGCAAAATGTACTTACTGAAAGAAGTAGAGCACATCTTATGCAACCTTTGAGACAAAAAGACTTGTGTACTAACATAAAATCAAATCTTGAGTATACATGTATTTGCCTCAACTAGAACCCTCACCGAAGGTGATGAATACACCAGCTTAATTCTAAGTCAATTAAAGGGCCATAATTCTGTAATAAATTAGGCAATCAACAATTGGTGATGTAGAGGGACATAAGGTCATCACTTGTTATGAGTATATGAAGTTTGGGAACAACCCATTCAAAACTGTTTGAGGAATGCAAGTAATGAAAATGTGTTACGGGACTGGACAAACGCAACCTGACAAAAATGCGTTCGACTTTACGGACTGCGTGATTCCTATATTTTCCCACTTCACTTTGTGATAGCGCGGGTCTGCAGATGATTATAAGAACCAGAACTATATCTTCATGTATTTCATCTCGTTTTCATCATTCACATAGGTGGGGTTATTCTGGCCGGTGACATTCTCATATGTAGGGGAGTCAATCGGTTTAGTCGGCAATTCCTCGTAAATGGGTGGACCATCAAGTTCGTTGTTTTTGCTCCACATTTCTCCGCAGTGGCCGGCCTCGGTATAGGGCGGAGGGTTTGTGGGTGGGGAGTACATGGGTAACTTGAGGTCATTTACAACGGGAGCATTTGGCGGTCCACAAATTGAGTAAATGGCGTCCACTTCGCTCTGCCTTGTAGCCGACTCTTCAGCATCATCTTCCATGTTTCGCTGTCGAAGGCGCAGAAAGATGTAAGTCATCAGGCATATGGCGACGAATAAACCCACGAAAACACCAACTGTAATATAAAGAGTAAACAGTATATTTTTTTATTCTAGAAACCCTTAACATGATCATTTAGACATTTCTGACCAACTTTCCCCCATACATATCACTGATTGGTTAGGCTCTCGTCCAGGTCTTTGCGTTAGATATGCGTGCCTATCTTACCCTAAATTTGGTCTAACTTATATTAGATATGCGGTCAGATATGAAACAAAAGGTCAATGACCTCGAAGCTCTACTGGTAGGTTTTGATAGCTAGATCAGCCATGGGAACTTGTGCAGTTTTATGGAAATAGGACCAGCAGTCTTTGTAAACAAAGAGCCATCTTTGACATCAAATCAAAATAATTTTGTTTAGGACTAACTACATGTCATGCCAGTCGTTTTAGTAAAGGTTCCACATCGATACCACTTATGGTTTTTGAGAAGTAGTGGCCACATCGTGTTTATTTTTAAGATCTAGTTCTAGCTATGTCATCTTGAATTACCGGCCAATCTGGTTTTTACTTAGGACCAACTAGACGAAAATCCATCAAGTAGTTTCAGAGGAGAAATAACCACAAGTTTTTTCAGTATAATTCTATGTAAAAAAAGATGGCCTATGGTGGCCATAATATCGAATCGAAATGAAATTTGTTTAGGACCAACTACATGTCACGCAACTCATATTAGTAAGGTTCCAAATCAATACCACTGATGGTTTTTGAAAAGAAGTCGCCACAAACTTTTATTTTTAAAATCCATTTTTAGCTGTGGCAGCCATCTTGAATTATGCCAACCTGAATTTTTACTTAGGACCAACAGGACATCAAGAGCAACATTCCTGTAAAGTTTCATGAAAATTCATTAAGTAGTTTTAGAGGAGTAGTCGCCGCAGGTTTTTCCTATATAACTCTATGTAATCAAAGAAAGCCATGTTTGACATCGAATTAAAATGAATTTTGGTCAGAACCAACTACATGTCAAGCCAGTCATTTTGATAAAGTTCCAAATCAATATCACTAACGGTTTTTGAAAAGTAGATGTCACAAACTTGTCTTTTAAAAATCTATTTTTAGCTTTGGTGGCCATCTTGGATTTCACAATGTGAATTTTTGCTAGGATCAACTAGACATCAAGAGCAACATTCCTGTGAAATTTCATGAAAATACATCTTGTAGTTTCAGAAGAGTATTGCTACAAGTTTTTTCTATATATGTAAACAAAGATGGCCACTGGCAGCCATGTTTAATGTCAAAGCAAAATAATTTCTGACAACGACCAACATCATGTCATGCTGATCATTTCAGAAAAAGTCCCATATAAATATCACTGATAGTTTTCAAGAAGTAGTTGCTAAAAACTTGTCTTTTAAAAGTTTATTTTTAGCTGTGGCGGCCATCTTGAATTTCCGGCCGACTTGAAATTTTGCTAGGATCAACTAGACATCAAGAGCAATATTCCTTTGTAGTTTCAGAGAAGTAGTTGCCACAAGTTAGTACTATATAACACTATGTTAACAAAGATGGCTGCTGCAGTCATGTTTAACTTTGAATCAAAATGATTTTCGGTCAGGACCGACATCATGTCATGTTGATCATTTTAGAAAAAGACCCGTATCAATATCATTTATAGTTTTCAAGAAGTTATATCGTCGCTACAAACTTGTTTTTTAAAAATCTATTTTTAGCTTTGGTGGCCATCTTGAACTCATATCAACTATATTTGATTTCAGTTTCAACGTCAATTTAATACCACTGGTCAGTCAAAGTGATGCAATTATTTTTGAATATGCGTAAAATGAATTTTAAATTGGTAACTCTTAATTCGACACTTCAGTTTTGGGGCTTGGCCTGGCTGGTTAAAGCCGTTATATTGTGTATACAGTTTTGATTCTTAAAATGTTATATATATAAACCTCATCATCAGTAGGTTTAGAAAAGGTGTATGTCTGTTGATGGTGGGACTGGGACTTCAATAATGTTAGATTTAATATAATTTGTGGGATTCTGAAATAAATAAACAAGAAATGTTTGTAAAACATGAACAAAACCCTGAAGTATATCTTATCCCTTCCTGCTTGATAACAATATATAAAATAACTACACATTAACAAAACGCTGAAGTATATCTCATCCCTTCCTGCTTGTTAAAAATATATTATAAATTAACTACACATTAACAAAGCAAAATATAGCATTTTCCATTAAAGGCCATCTTAAACTAAGGCCATATCAAATTAATTCCCAGTTTATCATCCAAATTTTGGTAAAAATTGGGGCGGGGGGTGCAATTTTATTTTTTATTTTTTATTTTCCTGAGATGACATCAAACATCACAAAAATATTAATAACCAGAAGTATTATGTTTTTGAACACTCTCTTTATTACCAATTGTCACTGCTATAGCATACATTTGTATTTATAATGATATAAACTACTATGTATGTGAGTTTTAAAAGTTAAATTCTCAATATAACTTACTTCTTCTTGTTTGAAACAGTTCCCCTTTTATTTACGAATGACTGTTTGCCAGATAGGCACAACTCACATACAGGGATATTTATCATCTGGTTCTACAAGGTCATCTGACGAACCACAGTAATAACATACCGATTCGAAGCCAGCAGAAAAATATGGTAGTTCCACTGACATGTCACAAGTTACATTTTTTCTAACAAATACCGAATGTAAAATATGATTGTCCTCTGTTTCAACATGTTGAAGGACAGAACCACATGTATATTGTAGGTCAGCTAAGATTTGAAGCAAATCAGTTCTTTTCTTTCCTTTCACCACATGTTTACAATACAGGACTCTTGGTTTTTCACATTCAGAACAATACACCACAATCTGGACATTATTATTATTTGATTTTTTTCAAAATAAAAATTGTCGGGGCGGCATTAAATATTCGGGGCGGGCGGGGATGATAAACTGGGAATTAATTTGATATGGCCTAATGTTTATTATCCGATATTTATTGGTTTCAAACTGAACTGTCATTGATATGGGCAATTAGAAATGGATCAGACGCAAAAAGAAGGTGCTAGAGTGTTGACAAGGCAAAATGTATCACTTTTCTTTAACCCTTTCGCTGCCGATGGCGACTCCTAGGCAGACTTCTGAAGGAGACTTATGTCGCCCTGGTATGTCAAATATTTTGTGCTATTCATATGACACTGGTTTTCTAACAACGACATGGGAAATTCCCCAGATTTCGAAACGAGGTTCTTTGTTTGCTAGACTGCTACACAACCGTCAATAAATTGTTTTGAGTTTGTAAAACAGGACATGCGCAGTGAAGCAGTCTACTTTGTTTGCAAGCAACTAATTTTAATCGAAGGAATTTAGTCATGTGTATGTAAAAAATTAAATAAGACCAAATTGTATAGGGATTTCGAGACACAAAATAACTTTCTCAATAAAGGGGCCAACGTTTACAGGATCTCAAGTTCTGCAAATGATTTGCTAGCTATGACAGCGACAGTGAAGGTGGCAATTATGAAACAGATTCTGACGAAGAAATGAGTGATATTTCAAGCCTGTCAAGTTCAGCAAGACCACCAAATATGGATGTCAGTTCGAATTCGAGCAGACCAGAGAATAGGCCCTTAACTGGCCAAGGGCCAGTAGATCTAACAAATCATTGTATCAAGTTTGATTGAAATCACATTCCTGAGGTAAAATGCACCTCCTGACATAATCAAGGGTGTAACTATACACAAGGCCATATTAAAACTTTCAAATCAAGTTTGGTGAAAATCAGAAACTGCTGACTATTGTAAACCAGCTGAAATTTGATTAATTTTAAATAATCAAGGCCAACAACTCTGTAACTGTGATTTTACTCATAAACGTCTGAAATCTTGTTAAATCATATACTACTCAAATTTGCTAAGGATCACTTTTTGGCTGTCTAAATTTTTTGCTGAAATAAATAGCATTATTTCTATTTTACATGAAATTATTTAGGGCTGTGTATGGTCATGTGACTTTATTCAAATTGTGGAACTGTTGAAGTATCAATGAAATTAATATCGTTATTGTGAATTAATTTCTAATCAAATTATATGGAAGAATAAAAGTGATCCTAAATAGCAAATTTTGAGTACATGTAGTATATTTGGTGAAATTCGGGATCGTGTACAACAAATGAAGCTATAGATGTTGTTTTTAGTAAAAACAGATGTCTCCCCCACTGGAGAAAGAGCCATAAATCTGCCAAACATCATTTCAACCAGAACGCAATGATGACATGCACAACCAGAACGCAATGATGACATGCACAACCAGAACGCAATGATGACATGCACAACCAGAACGCAATGATGACATGCACAACCAGAACGCAATGATGACATGCACAACCAGAACGCAATGATGACATGCACAACCAAAACGCAATGATGACATGCACGACCAGAACGCAATGACACACGGCGATGACATGCACGACTAGGCTTGGTATACTGATCATCCCTACCAAGTTTCATTGAAGGGATTCAGGAGAACTAGTCCGGACAAAGTTTGTGTATTAAAACCTTAAAAGTGCCATAACTCTGACAAAAATCGTTCAACCGGAACACGACAACAACATGCGTAACCGAGTTTTGTTGAAATCCGGCCTATGGTTGAGAAGAATTAGTCCATACAACTTGGCTTGGTTGGTACTGATCATGTCTGTCCAGTTTCAGTGAAATCCAGCTAGGGGTTCAGGAGAACTAGTACAGTCAAAATTTCTGTATAAGGGGCCATAACTCAGCCAAATATCATTCAAGCAGAACATGGCGACGAAGTGTGCAACCAGGCTTGATACTGATCATCCCTACAGTTCCGTTGAAATCTGGCCGGGGTTCAGGAGAACTAGTCTGGACAAAATATGTGTATAAGGGGCCAAATCATTCAAATAGAACGGGGCAACAATATGTGCAGTTAGGATCAATACTCATCAACCCTGCCACGTTTCGATTAAATCCAGCCAGGGGTTCAGGAGAACTCGTCCGGGCAAAGTTTGCGTATTAAAACCTTTAAAAAGCCGTAACACTGCCAAAAATCATTCAACCAGAACACGATACCGATATGTGCAACTAGGCTTAGTACCGATCATCTTCTGATTTCAATGAAATCAGGCCCAGGGTTCAGGTGAACTAGTCAGGACAAAGTTTGTGTATTAAAACCTTTCATGGGTCATAACTCCACCCAAAGTCATTCTACCGAACACGGCTTGCTACTCATCATCACTGCCAAGTCCCGTTAATCCGGCCAGGATTTCAGGAGAGACTAGTCTGGACAAAGTTTGTGTATAACAGGCCGTTACTTCGCCAAACATTATTCAACTGGAACATGACGATTGATTCTGATCAACCTTGCCAAGTTTCATTGAAATCCGGCCAGGGGTTCAGGAGAACTAGTTCGGACAAAGTTTGTGTACTAAAACCTTTAAAAGACCATAACTGCGGCAAAGATTATTCAACCGGAACATGGCAACAATATGTGCAACTCGGCTTGGCACTGATCATCCCTGCCAATTTTCATTGAAATTCGGTCAAGGCTTCAAAAGAACCTGTCCAGACTAAGTTTGTGACAGACAGATGACAGACAGAAAGCACAAATACATCTCCCCTCCCTTCGTGGTGGTGGTGATGGTGGTGGGTGGTGTGGAGGGCTTGTTGCATTAGCATAAGATATTACTTACCATACTTTCCTACGCTGTTGTTGCTTCCTTCTGTCTGTCGCCTCATCAACTCATTGGGCATGTCGGACATGCTGTCTTAAATGGAGAAGAGGTTTCATTAGCCTATCAGTTAGTATGTACATAATAGCAAATCGTAAACAGAACTAGAACTATCACTGAAGGTTTTTTGATCAGTTGTTATGTGTATATGAAGCTTGGGAACAACCCATTCAAAACTGTTCGAGGAATAGAAGTAACAAAAATGTGTTATGTGACAGAACAGCATGATTCCTATATAGCCCCCACTTCACTTTATGATACACGGCAATCTTGTAAAAACACAGGGCGTCACGTTTTTTATCTACATAAATTGCATTTGTTCAGTCATTAATATTAATTATAAGAATAGTATAAATCAAATTATTTTTGCATGTAATTCACTGTTGATTACATTTCACCAATAATAATTATATTCAAACCTATGGTAGAATATAAGGAAGAAAAGTTGAAAAAAGATAAAAAAAAATATTTAAATATATGAAAGCAGATTTAAAGTCAAAATGATACTGGATTAATAAATCAAGAAGCTAATTTTAATGCTTGATAAAGACTTCAATATAGCCATGTGTCCCTTTAAAATTATGTTGGTGTGAATCAAAATGGTAGTCTATATGAAATCTCCTTCTATATATAGAGGATCTTACATGAATTTCTTAAACGAGTCGGATAAAATAATATGATGCGAGGCTGTGCCGAACATCATGCGAGTTTAATAAATTCAGTATTAAACAGGCACAAGACTAGTGTTAGATTCTATTTATCACATATCTCCAAAAGAGCCTCATAAGGAACATGTCTTATTGTAGCATCGTATGGTGACCGTATGTCGGCTCAGACTTCCCTGTACAAAACCAAACAGAACTACCTCGTCGATTTCCGTAATCCGGTATTTTGAACAGTTACGGAAATCAACACATCAATTCTGATGCACACCGAGCTGAACGGAAAAGACCGAACGATAATTCGTCACTCATTTGCAGTTACCGGTATATCGCTAGTGGATGGGGTTATTCCACTCCCACATTGTATGTTATGTGATAAATATATATACACACCTGACGACACTCATACCCTGATTTTAAATGCTTATATATTTATTACATTTCCATCAGTGAAATATTGGGATTAAAATCTCAGTGAAAGAATATTCATAATCATTTAATATTAATAACCGAACTCCGAACACAAAAATAACTGTGACGCTGAGTCATGAAGTCATTAAAGTGTTGTCGACGTCATCCGCCGATAACGTTCATTCAACGCAACAAAATATTTCTGCATAACCTGGGGTCTTATTTACAGGGACAGTACTAAGTGAGCAAGTTTCTGCCTAACCTGGGGTCTTATTTACAGGGACAGTACTAAGTGAGCAAACACATATTCTAATTCATGATAAACATGCCATATAAATGATATGGATAAGCACCGTGTTGTACAGTTTAAAAAATTGAGTTTACGATAACTTTTGAACAAAATCTGGCTTAAAATTCATAAATTAACCCTGGTGTGTAACCTAGGATAGCACATATTACTGTGCTATCCTAGTAGTTTTTGAGTTATCGAGTGGACACGAAATGGGACGGACGGACGGCATTACTATATCCCCCTTCCACCTCCCGCAGGAATAATAAAGAAAAGAAGCTTACTGGTATCAAAAACTCTTATCAGGAAAGCACAGATTGCCTGGTTTTGGTCAAAATCCTTGACTGTATAGCTGACAGCATATGTTCCGGGTTTAAGGACCTTGCCGTACACCTCATCCCCATTTGCGGTGGTACTGAAAATGCCCACATTGTCAGAGGTTACCGGCTCGCTCCAAGTAACTGTCTCGTCGTCGAGTGCGTAAATTTCCACTGGACACGAGGTGAAAACTGGTGGATAAGGATCTGTAAAAAAGAATCAATATTGGGCTGCCATTGGTACCTCGTAAATAGTATTGTACTGCATCATTGCATATTATGAAATAAAATAACCAAACTACAAATTTCGCAACAAAGTGGTTAAAATTACCGGATTTAGTACGTATGTTGGGCTTACAACATAATGCATATGGGCCTATCAAACATACAGTTTTAGATACATGTGATTAAATATCCACAGCTAAATAACGTATACCCCCGTATAAATGCTCCCCACTCCCCCACCCTTTTTTGTGCTTAGTAAATACAGATATGTATAATTCCCTACAAAACAGCAGCAAGAACCTATAATTCTATAACAAGCTAAAACTAGAACGAATTTGACGACGCGCCATTGCAAATACCCACGTTTTCTTCACAATGGTCAATTCCCTTTAATTCTGTATCAGTTTACATGTAATTGTTTTGATTGTTCTTTGATACTCAGATCAGAAATAAATAGTACTATTTATGCTTTTCTGTATACATGTACAACACTGTAAATAAATAAAAAATATTTATTTGTGTATTTCAACTTTTGACCCCTATCACAAAGTCTCATGGTGACAAAAAGATAAAAGGAAAATGACACTCATGCAGCTATTGAATTTTGTGTATACTGACGCCCCATATTTTTTTATATATAAACTGTAATCCCTTCACCAAATGTTTGTTTGAGACATAATTAAAAAAATGACTCCCTGTTACCCTCCCACCACCACCCACCCCCTCCAGCCCCAACCCCAGGGAAGACTTCCGAGTTATAAATCATATGACATGCTGACACTGTATCTCTTTCATAGATGTTCATTTTACCATTTTTTGCTGATGCTCATTAAAGGTCTTCATCATGACCCCTGCATTGTTTCAGGTGCCATCTCGTTCAGATCACTAGAGCAGTGGCAGAAAAACAATAAACATGGCTCTAGCGTAAATGGAGTGTCTACAATAGAATTTGCAGCAACTCTGCAGTTCTAGGCCCATTCTCCATATTTTATCTCTATGTACATGAAGGATGAGCCTGGCATGTTGATTCCTGTTAGGCGCCATATAACCTTTCATGTGTTGGTGCGACCTTGAAGCTCTACCGATAGATTTTGATAGCCGGATCAGCGATGGGAACCTGTGAAGTTTCATGGAAATAAGACCAACACTTTCAGAGAGGTCGCCACAAGTTTTTCCTATATCACTGTGTAAAAAAAGATGGTCGCTGGCAGCCATGTTTGACATAGAACCAAAATTATTTTTGTTTAGGACCAACTACATGCCATGCCAGTCATTTTAGTAAAGGTTCCAATCAATACCACTTGTGGTTTTTGAGAAGTAGTTGCCACAAACTTGTATTTAAGCTGTGGCAGCCATCTTTAATTTCTGGCCAACCTGATTATACCCAACAGGGTATATTAAAATCACCTCCATTTATCCGTCTGTCCATCCGTCCATCTGTCCGTTACCGCATCTCCTCCTAAACTGCTGAACGAAATTCAGCCAAACTTAGGGTATGACTTCACCAAATGATGACATTGTGTAAGAGCAGCATTATTTTTTACCCTGAGCCCAGGGGCCCTCAGGAGGTCAAAAGGTCAAATACACTAAAAATTCAATTACACTGTCATTTTTCCATATTTTTGCATATAACTTGGTATATGTAATCGTCTATGAAAGATAAGCAACATATCAATTTATTATTTCGCAAACTCGGACGTCTGCCCGGGTGCCCAGGGTGGGTGGGGCGGGCAGGGTGTTGGTGGTGGAGGGGATTTTTTTTTTTTGTAATTATGTCTCAAATGAAACATTATGGGATCAAACATCAAACACACTAAAAATTCAATTACACTGTTATTTTTCTATATTCTTGCACATAACTTGGTGTATGCAATTGTCTATGAAAGATAAACAACATATCAAACAATTTTATTATTTCGAACTCAGACGTCTGCCCGTTGTTTTTTTGTTTTTTGATAATTATGTCTCAAATGAAACATTATGATGATGGGATTACACTGTATACATTTGTTTCCTCCTACGTCATAAGCAGGCGCATAGCTGCCTATACGCGAGTACGCGGCTGAATCCACATGATTCTGACAAAAGCACCTCAGAACGCCCAGAATGCACCAGATTGCACCATTGTTTTCAAAAATTTCCTGGGGGGGCCCCCCTAGCACAATTATGAATCCACATGAATAGTGGGCTAGCTACGCCTCTGATAGGTGGTGCCTGGAAATACACTAATAATTCTGAGAGAGGTAAAATATCTATTTTTCTTTCTCAATAAGAAGTAATGATTTTGGGAATATCAGTATAATTTGCTCCAGGGTCACCATGGGACTCTGGGATAGGGGTAAAAAATACCCTAAACATTTTTTATTCATTTTTTTATTCATTTACAGTGTCATACATGTATAAAGCATAAATAATACCATTTCTGATCTGAGTATCAAAGAACAATCAAAACAATTACATGTAAAAGGAGACATGGTTAAAAGGAATTGACCTGTGTGAAGAAAACGTGGGTATTTTGCGATGGCATGCTGTCAAATTTGTTCCAGTTTTTACTTGGGACTAACTGGACATCAAGACAAACATTCCTGTAAAGTTTTATAGTCATTTTGGTAAATTTGATACCAAACTAATACCACTTATGGTTTTGGAGTAGTCGCCACAAAATGTATTTAAAATCTGTTTTTAGCCATGGTGGCCATCTTGAATTTTAGGCCAACCTGATTTTTACTTAGGACCAACTAGACATCAAGAGCAACATTCCTATATTCCTAAATATTATGATTTGTCATGCAACATTACCTACGCACCCGGCACGCGCCCCCCCTAAAATTCCGGATCATACATGACTGTATGTCCATGTTACTGTAGATAAAATATCAAACAATTTCGATGCATGCCGTCAGTATAAAAAAATTCTCGCTCGCTCCACGCATAATGGCTAATGAGTGGTTTAATTAACACATTGTTAAATCCTTTTATTTAAAAACGGACTTTTTTACCCTATCAATGCACTACTGCAACCGTTTTATGAGGCTAGATACGGACCCGAAAATTGACCAAAATCTTTCGCCCCCATCAAACAATTTCGATGCACGCCCTCAGTATAAGAGAAATTCTCGCTCGCTCCACGCATAATGGCTAATGAGTGGTTTAATTAACACATTGTTAAGTCCTTTTATTTCAAAACAAACTTTTTTACCCTATCAATGCACTACCGCAACCGTTTTATGAGGCTAGAAACGGACCCGAATATAGACCAAAATCTTACGCACCCACTAAGCTGAAATCCTGGATCCGCCCCTGATAATCTCATTCAATTTTATCCTAGTCTAAAGAATATATCTTTCTTCAGCTAATAAAAATGTCATAATGCTACCACAAACATTTTAATTATCAAGCTATATCAATTAAATCCCTTACAACATCAACCTTAGTATATCCTATTTGCTGCTCAACAGTAATTTCTCCAAATCACCCTATTGTAACATAAATGGAATGATTCGTAAATATGGTGTGTGACCAGGTCACAGGTCATGGTATGCAATTTCTCCGGAGAATTAGGTTTTATCTCACCAGTACAAGTAGATTTGCTCTTGTCTCAGTGGTTATATTTGGAAAATCAGAATCAAAATAAAATCTTCAAATCCTTTGTATTTTTAGTCTTTTCCCATAGAGCCAAAAACACAAAGGAGACTTAATCCTTACCCATCTATGAATGTATAATTGACTGTCCTTTCTTTGAATTTGGACCAGTTCATTTATAGTACAAAGGGGTGTTTTGGTCAAATGACTGATGAGCACCCAGACTGTGTAAACCCTGATCAGCCTGCAAGATGTCATGCCAGTCATTTTGGTAAAGGTTCAATATTCAGTATCACTTAGTTTTTGAGAAATACTCACCACAAAGTCGGATCTTTTAAATCTAATTTTTGCAGTGGTGGCCATCTTGAATTTCCTACTGACCTAAATTTTTGCTAGGATCAACTAGACATCAAGAGCAACATTCCTGTCAAGTTTCATGAAATTCCATCAAGTAGTTTCAGTAGTCACAACAAGTTTTTCCTATATAATTCTATGTAACCAAAGATGGCCACTATTGGCCATGTTTGAAATCCAATCAAAATGAACTTTGGTTAGGACCAAGTACATGTCGCACCAGTCATTTTGGTAAAGGTTCCAATTCAATATCACCTACAGATTTTGAGAAGTAGTTGCCGCAAAGTCGCATATTTAAAATATAGTTTTAGCAGTGGCGGCCATCTTGAATTTCCTACCGGCCTGAGTTTTTGCTAGGTTCAACTAGACATCAAGAGCAACATTCCTGTCAAGTTTCTTGAAATTCCATCAATTAATTTCAAAGGAGTAGCCACCACAAGTTTTTCCTATATAACCATGTAAACAAAGATGGCCACTGGCAGTCATGTTTGACATCCAATCAAAATGAACTTTGGTTAGGACCAATTAACGGTCATGCCAGTATTATGATAACCGTTTAGTATTAGTTTCCAACCACACAATTTATCAAAGCAGCTCCAACAACAGCCATGTTTTAATTTACAACATAATTTTCTAGACCTTATATATATATATATATATATATATGTATAAAACCTATATTTTCAGAATCCAAACTTTATAGACACAATATCAACGGTTTTAACCAGCCAGGCCAAACCCCAAAACTGGAGCACTGAGTTACCAATTCATAATTCATTTTACACATAGTCAATCACAGCTACGGTATTTTAAGAACCCGTGAAAAAGTATATACTTTTGACACATACATTATTATATAACCTGAACACCTGGCTAGAGTTTTGATAAATGGTTTTGTAGTGGAATTTTGCCATTATCTGGCGGGTTAGTTCCTTTAACAATACATGGATTATATATTTCAACTGAAACTTCTCAATCTGCTGAAATATTTAGTACCTAAATATCAAATATCATGTTTGAATATTATTATATGCGATGATGTATATATACTGTATTAAAATCAAATATCAACATTTAATAATGTGTGTTGCTATTCAACCAACAACTGTTGCTATCCAACCAACAACTGTTGCTATTCAACCAACAACTGTTGCTATCCAACCAACCACTGTTGCCAACAACTGTTGCTATCCAACCAACCACTGTTGCTATCCAACCAACCACTGTTGCTATCCAACCAACAACTGTTGCTATCCAACAAACAACACATATAATAAACTTTAATGATATTAAATGGAAGTTAGTGATAGCATTAAAACGCCAATTTCAGATAATTGCATTTTTTTGTTATAGAGTAGCAATACCAAAGGCATCGCCTAGCGGTGCATATAATTATGCTGGTCATATTACATACTTTGTCCGTATTCGACATTACTGGTAAGCAATATTGAAGAATGTCAAATCACGGAAAGATGATGTATTTCATTAGTTTGAACGTATTAATACGAAGTAAGTTACAGTTTAAACATTTGTCTGAGGGACATAACTTAAAATAACTTAAAAATATTCATAAATTTAATTTTAATTTTTATTTTGTGATTTTTAAAAGAAGGGTATTTGTTTTAAATGTCAAAGCCTTAGTACTGATGAAACAAGTTTAAATTTCAGGTTAAATCTTTTTCATAACAAATATTATTCAGAGAGTTGTGGGCCTTTTCAGATGCATTTATTAGATCATGCTGAAGATGTGCACAAAGTTTCATTGTCGTACAACTAATACTTTGAAAGTTATTAGCCCTAACCACTTGTCAGCTTTAAGTTAATGCACAGACAAACGGACGGATGAAGGAAAAACCAACGGACAAGACAACATTACGACGTGATATGTCCCGTCATTCTAAAAATGTGGCCATGAAGCAAAATACTTTTTTTAAAGTCCGATCTTAGGACTGATACAGGATCATAAGTAGTTAACTCGGTATAATCAAGGAAATTTGATTCAACATCCAAACTTAATCTTATGTTCAGTTTGTACTGAATTTGACTTCTTACAATGGACTTTTCACACACTTTAACACAGAACTACAGAATACTTTGAAATATAAACACGTAATTTACATGTTTTTTTACGCGTACTATCTGAAGTACTGTATTTGATTGATTTTTCTGGTTCCATTCTGGAGGAAAACCCCTTTAAGTCAAAGCTACAGCCTGCTTAATCAGTCCTTTGTTTTAGCGAACCGTCACCCACCGACACCCTGTGTTTGGGTAAAGGCCTATATATAGCAAAACTGTTATTATTATGAAGAGAAAGTGCAGCGAAAACTTCATAAAATCAAGGGCACTAACTCTGTGACACGTCTATTTTGCTCATTCGAACTCATCCAAGGTCTTATTAAAACAAACCTTCAAATCAAATTTGGTGATACTAAATTGAAAACTATTTACTAGTTGCAAATACACTCGGTACATTTGAAAACGCAACACTTGGTATTTTTTGAATTTCTGAGTAGACTGAATTGTCCTCGTGCTAAATGTGTTTGAAGTAAAGCAAATCTTATTCATCTGTTTATTGCCACATGTTAACCTTTTGGGACAGAGACTTGTGTACTAACATAAACTACAATCTTGATTTGAACAAACATGTCAGTGGACTAAAAATAATCGAAAATCAAAAATGATGCGTTTTTAAAAGTACTGGGTAAATAAAAAATAAATGACATTACCTTTCACAATAACTTTGAACAAACACTCTGCTCTCCTTCCGTACATGTCACAATCTGAGTAGGCCGTTACCACGTGAATATTCTTGTTGATATCTGCGCTCCGACTGTGAGCGAAATTTGTACGACTGTATGTCACCTACAACAGACAAGTGTATTCAACATGAGCTGTCGGAGAACAGCGCAGTTCGACTATTTGTTTTGTCAAAGAAAAACAGATAAAAATAAACCAGTAAGTTAAATAGAGATATTTAACTGCTGGGATCGATTATAGGGAAATCCTTCAAGAGATGTTAAGACGTGTGGTTCTTTTCAAGAAGAGAGGATTCGAGTGAGTGAAAAAAACAACAGAGTAAAGGACAAATACTTTTCAAGTCAAGGCCAATGACAGGTTGCAGGTTAAAGTGTGACGGACAACAACAGATGGACAAAGTGATCCCTAAGTGTCTGCCACGCTATGCAGGTGACACAATAATGGATGTTTTCAAAACCGAACATTTATGGATGTATTCTCATATGAAAATTATATGAAACTTCTTTTATATAAATATCAGATGAAACGTTTTATATGAGAATCATGATTCTTTATCTGAGAAAACGCATATAACAGTCTATTAAATCATTTTAGAATTGTTTTATTTTTAGAATTTTGTGATTCTTGGTTTCAAGAAACTCATTACTCAATGAGTGTTAAAAATGGCCTTAATTTGTTTCTCACAGCAGTTAAAATGCTCATTCAGTTCGGAGAACAAACTGAGTGGCATCATAATAGCAGGACGTGATGTCATAATAGCATGACGTGATGTCATAATACCAGGGTGGGATGTCGTAATACCAGAAAGTGATGTCATGACAGAAGCAACCAAATGAAAATATGAATGAAGCATTCTGATTGGTTTAGTGATAAAAATTGGACCAATGAAACCAGTTAATTTAAAGTTCATTACATTCTCAGAACACACTGAGGTTTTACTGGACATTGAGTAATGAGGTTCTTGAAACCCAAAAACACAAAATTCTAACAATAAAATAATTCTAAAATTATTTAATAGACTGTTATATGCTTATTACATATGGAAAAACTGCCTATGTATAAAATACTTACAGCTAATGGTTTACCCTCAAAGTCGACAGCTGTAAACTCAAGATTTGGAAGGACTGCAACACTGCCGCCTTTCAAAACATTCACCGTTATGAAGCGAGATGAACATTTGGTAAACTCGGGCTCTACAAGGAAACACAAAGAACATTCACCGTTATAAAGAGAGACGAACATTTGGTAAACTCAGGTCTACAACTAAACACAAACAACATCCACCGTTATGTAGCGAGACGAACATTTGGTAAACTCGGGTCTACAACTAAACTTAAACAATATTCACCATTATGTAGCAAGTTGAACATTTGGTAAACTCGGGTCTACAACTAAACAACTAAAACACAAGCAACATTCACTGTTATGTAGCGAGACGAACATTTGGTAAACTCGGGTCTACAATGAAACACAAAGAACAATCGCACATTATAACCTCTGTGCTCCAGATAAACCGTGTATCCACATAAATTACATGTTTATGTTTCAAAGAACTCATTTTATTTCAATTCACCTCATACCATGTCCAGAGGTAATTTTCCCGATATGCTATTATTTTGAAAACAGTGCATATTTTGGTAGCTTCTTTTGGTAGCAATTTTACTGATTTTATGAAAAACTGAAACCAGTTATTGCAGGTTTGTTTTTTTGTTCTGCTTCTCGTTTTGTCCCTGTTATGGTAATAGCAGTACCGGGCCAATTAGTGTTTCAGCTGTTATGAAAAACAATGCACTATTGCGTTTTTCGGCGAACACTGCAAGCGTTGTGAACAATGAAAAAAGAGAGATCCGCTAATTGGTTGTACCATTTTAATGGACATTACTTCCATAACCGCGGCAGAGCTCGTATCCTATCATTGTATCCAACTTTGTGCATTAAAATCAATAATACATAGTCACTCATGTAAGATATGCGTTAAATCTCGAAATCAAACTAAGAAAATTTATGTAATTATCATACTTTCAAATATGTTTGAAAGGAGATCTGTTGTCGTAAAAGCACTGCAGAACTATAGTGTCATTTACCTGATAAGCTGTACAAGTTTCACATGAAAGCCTTAGCATCAGTTTCATAAAAGATTATTGAAAAGGAAGACCCAATACAACAACACAGCGAGAACATGCAATTGTGTATTGTGAATATTCATTTTGTAGGGTAATACAGAGCTACGTACAAGTATGAAACATAAGTTTATGGTACTGTACCGTTTATTAATACATGTAACATTAGTTTATCAAATACTTAATACATGTTACATTACTTTATTAAATACTTAAAACATGTAACATTACTTTATTAAATACTTAATACATGTAACATTACTTTCTTAATTTATGGCCTACTTGGTTATAAATAAGGCTAATCGACCATGTTGTAAGTTTTCATCTAAACGTGTAACTTGATTTTAATGTTGCTATTACTGTTATACTGATCGCTGCAATTACTGGAAGTTTGGCGGCATTATATCGAAATCGAAGTAGAAGTCTTATATACAGCCAATATATTTTTTCTTTCAAGTTTATTGTGATCGTTTTAAATTATGCTGAGTAATTGCTGATGATCAGTTTCATATCTGAATGCTGACTTTGCTTAATATTTCCATTTCTCCTGTACATGCCTGCAATATTGCAATAAACGATTGTGTCTTGTTGCTCCTCAATCCTCAGGGTTCGACACTAATGGTAGTCCGATAGTCCGAGACCACCTGAATTTGTCTCGGACTGCCTAGACCTCAAAGCTGAGTAGTCCAGTGGACTACCTACTTTTGACAAAAACAAATAAGACATAATTGTCAGCTTAGTAATAAAACATAACAAATAACACAACTTTATTATAATTGTTCACGAAGTTTGTTAAATCTCCTATCCAAATTTGTTTTCACTTCGAAAACGCAATGTTTTTGTGGCAAAACGCTTTTCAGAGACATAACTGGTTTCTGGTATGAATGTAAATCTACAAAGCCCAGTCCTAGCGCTTGCTCACGACTGCTACCCATATTTTTACGACAACCGTAAATCATAACAATGCGCGGCCCTGGATTGTTTTGCGAGAAAATGCAAACATTTTTAATACACTCGAAGCACTCGTTTATTTCAATCAAAATATCCTAAATGAAACTGTTTTATGCTGAAAATTTAATATTCTGATGTTTAATGGGGATTTGTTATGATTTTGGTAATTTATTCTAATCAGAATCTATCTTACAATCTGACTATATACCCTAATAGACCCTATAGCTTTTTCAACCAATCAGATGCCCCAAAACAATAGTGGTTACTGTATCTGACCTAAAAGAAAATGGTGTTTCAATTAAATGGCTCATCCATGTATAATGATGAAAAACATAAAATAACATGTAAGGACTAAGGTGTGTCTGTGAGCATTTTAAGTTGTTACGGGCTGTTTGGAATAATAGGAAGATGTAGATCCTGGTTTTATCTGACTTTAAAAAGACTTCCAGACCTTGCAGAGTAAGGCCAACAGGCAGATGTGCGACTTATGAAATTAATCAATACTGAGATAGAATCCGTCTTTTTGGAGTGTTTTTCGTTTATGTCTACGGTTTCCTTCGTTACTTATATTTTGTTTCGTTTAAATCTCTTTATTCTGAGGTTTATATTTTGAAAACTAGCCGGACTACCAAAATCTGTGCAGGACTACTTGATTTTGAAAGTTGGTAGTCCTGCGGACTACTTGGGGAAAAAAGTTAGTGTCAAACCCTGATCCTCAGTGAAAAAACATTTTTGTAGCAGAGCTACAACAAACAAGGTGCAGTTAATTCGTCTGATGAACTTGTTTGAATGACGTAACGTCATCTTGACGTTCTCGTGCTGCCGTAAAATGCTATATAAAAAAGCATGCAATGTTGGCAATGTCGCTGCTCTAACACCTGATGTATTACAGCTTTAAAGCACTGTGTTTAACACCAGTACAATGTATTAACATTATGTTTGAAAAACGGACAGAAGAACAAACATAATGTAAATATAAGGAATGAATTCAATATTTTGATCTTTCTATTGGGAATGAAACACTTCAAACACTTTTTAAACAAGCCTAATGTTTTTCATAGCCCCTAGATCTAGCCTAATGTATTTTATAGCCCCTAGATCTAGCCTAATGTTTTTTATAGCCCCTAGAAACATTGCAGTATTAAATTCAATCCTCAATTAAAATCTTACAACTTATGGGATTAAGCAATCAATAAACAGAATACAATAATACTAGTAAAAAAACATGCCAAATTAATCATTTCATATCAACATAGACATAATTAGGAACTTAAGATTTAACTGTCTTAGTTGTAAATATGGTTTTATGCATAAGTGAATTTACCTTTTATTTCCTGACCAACTTCCCCTGAAAAAGAAACAGATGTTTTTAAAGCAATGATTATTCATGATGTTAAATGATTATTCATGATATTAAATGATTATTCATGATATTAAATGATTAGTCATTAAATGATTAGTCATGATATTAAATGATTAGTCATGATGTTAAATGATTATTCATGATATTAAATGATTATTCATGATATTAAATGATTATTCATGATATTATTCATGATGTTAAATGATTATTCATGATATTAAATGATTATTCACGATATTAAATGTTGCAGAGAAAGCATTCAAGTTTAATATGTGCTTGTTTAATATTAAAACATGTAATGCATAACACATATAGGAGCACTGAGCCTTCATACACGGGTCACTAAGACATGACATTCTAGGGCATGAGGGCTGTTCGGAAAGTTTTGAGACAGTCCTTATAAAATAAAGGCAACGGATTGGGCGTAAATAAAAACTACACCAGATTAAAGATACAGCATTATTTTCTGTATTCGTCTGTAAAATTTCAATATAAAATATAAAATAGTTTATGAATTATGTTAATTCAAAAACATACTTATAGGGGAGGGCGGCGCAGTCCGACGTCGCCAACAACGTAAAATCATGAGTTACTTGATTTCTGCAGCGTTTCTATTTAGTTAATGGTATCTACTCTTTCTCAAAGTGTCTTGTTCATCCGTCAATAATCGCGGGATCCATCTTGCACATACTCGTCATTTCCAGCTTTTCAGTGATTTTTTGCGCAGTTGCAACTCCAAAATCACACATTTCCGCGATTTTCCTGATGGTGATACGCCTGTCGTTATCTAGCACAGCCTTTATTAACACTAATTTTTGTCAATTACGCTGGGTCTGCCCCTCCTTTGGTCATCGCTTGATGATGTGCGCCCATCTTGGAAGCGTTTATAACATGTAAACGAGTGCCCGAGACACGGAAGACTTTCCTGATGACTTGTCCAACAATATTTTAGTCTCTGTTGACGGTTTCCCAATACTTCCACAGAATTTAATAACAACACGCTGTTCATTTTTAATTTCTGACGCCATTTTTTTACATTCCCCAGTAAAGTACATTGCTTCAGATTTTGCGATGCACGTGAAACCGTCACTTGGATGACAACGAAACTTTCCATGACGTTAAGTCAATCACTGATTGTTATAGTTAGACATTTTTGAACAAAAAATATGATGGAAATTAGGAAAACTAAAGCTTTGATTGTGGTATATTTGTATACAGATTATGGCGCCGGGTATGCATCGTACTATAGTAACCATAACTTTGCTTTTTAAGAACCAACATCATTCAGACTGCGAGTTAACTAGATATAGGGGAAACTATTACTATCCTGAATTTCAATTAAATTCGACATGGGGTTCAAGTTTTACAGCATTTGTCTCAAAAGTTTCTAAACAGCTTTCACATTTTGATAATTGTATAGATCTTTATACACACAATGCGGTCTTTTATTATAGGGTTAACATTTTATTTAATGGCGACGCGTTAGCTGAGCCGTTTAACACAATTTGCGACCATTAAACGACTGGCATACTATCGCAAAAGTCAACATTTCAATACTGGCTAACCTGTTTCTAATACATTTTACAGTTTTTGACAGTTTTGCTCACAAATGCAATGAAATACAACTAAATGACATCACAATTTTGATAGTTTACGTCACATGACTGGATTTCTGACGGGTTATGCCCTATTTAAGAGTCGCAAATTTTTGTTGAGTTAGAATATGTATTTTCATTTCATAAAAGAATCATATTTCAGTCGGTGTAATACATTATTTTGTTGGTTCTGTACAAAACATCAGCACACAGCATCATCAGCAACATGTGACAATATAAAACATCTGGTAACTAGTTTTAAATTCATGAAAATTGTCTCTTGTATAGCAATGAAAAAAGAAGCATCTGCAGGCATGTAGCTGCCTTTTTGCAGACACGCAGCTGCCTGTACACAGACAAGCAGCTGCCTATATATACACTCAGCTGCCCATATGCAGACATGCAGCTGCCTATACCCAGACATGTAGCTGCCTATACACAGACATGTAGCTGCCTATACATACATGCAGCTGCCCATATGCAGACATGCAGCTGCCCATATGCAGACACGCAGCTGCCTATATGCAGACATGTAGCTGCCTATACATACACGCAGCTGCCCATATGCAGACACACAGCTGCCCATATGCAGACATGCAGCTGCCCATATGCAGACACGCAGCTGCCCCTTAACAGATACGCAGCTGCCCATACGCAGACATGTAGCTGCCTATACACAAATTTTAACAAGAAAAAAAAAGCATTTTAAAGCACTTTAAATGATTTGTCTTCGGCATTCTATACTTGCTTTTGACGAAAAATGGTCTAGCTACGCACCTGATTTAGTAGCCAGTATTAAATTAATGCGAACTCATTTCCGTTTGACACAACTTTGATAATTAAGAATCACAACTTTGATAATTAAGAATATGGAATGAAACAACTTTATAATGTCAGTTATTTATTACACAGACAGGCGTACCAGGGCACACGTACAGCCGTATGATTGTATGGATACGTACCAGGGCATACATTGCAGCAGTGGTCCACTACATGCACTGCCCTATGATTGTATGGATACGTACCAGGGCACACATTGCAGCAATGGTCCTCTACATGCACAGCCGTATGATTGTATGGATACATACCAGGGAACACCTTGCAGCAGTGGTCCTCTACATGCACAGCCATATGATTGTATGGATACGTACCAGGGCACACCTTGCAGCAGTGCTCCTCTACAAGCACAGCCGTATGATTGTATGGATACATAACAGGGCACACATTGCAGAAATGGTTCTCTACATGCACAGCCGTATGATTGTATGGATACGTACCAGGGCACACCTTGCAGCAGTGGTCCTCTACATGCACAGCTGTATGATTGTATGGATACTTACCAGGGCACACCTTGCAGCAGTGGTCCACTACATGCACAGCCGTATGATTGTATGGATACGTACCAGGGCACACCTTGCAGCAGTGGTCCTCTACATGCACAGCTGTATGATTGTATGGATACGTACCAGGGCACACCTTGCAGCAGTGGTCCACTACATGCACAGCCGTATGATTGTATGGATACGTACCAGGGTACACCTTGCAGCAGTGGTCCTCTACATGTACAGCCGTATGATTGTATGTATACGTACCAGGGCACACCTTGCAGCAGTGGTCCTCTGCATGCACAGCCGTATGATTGTATGTATACGTACCAGGGCACACCTTGCAGCAGTGGTCCTCTACATGCACAGCCGTATGATTGTATGGACACTGTTTTGGGGGACAGGTAATGTCAGTACAGTGCACTAATCCTGTAACTTGACAAACACACACCTGAAAAAGCATTGTTTTCAAATACCTTGTTTGTTTCATTTTGATATTCCTGAAAGTTACTTTTAAAAAAGAAAACAAAGGATTTTGTAACATGCCAAGTTGTTTTACCAAATAGGATTTTGAGCATTAAAACAAAATTGTTCCTCTATAAAACTTCTATTCTATCCTGTAAAATTAAATGTTAAATGACCCCCATTTCAGGTAGGGAATGACCTTCCACATTTACAAATGATTTTCTAACCTTACATGATTACAGATTACGGATGAAATTATAGTATCCCGTATTTACATGTTTCACTAAAATCATTCCATAAAAAAAATATTTCTGCATGATTTCGTATTCTAACCTCACATGTGATCACCCTCCAAATGACTAATATTCACAACACAAATTATTCTCGACAAATTTACAATATTTCTAACAGAAACTAGAACTATCAGTGACGGTGATGAATATGGGACAATGGGACAAAAATATTACGCGACGCGACTTATTACGTGATTGCGCTATATAGCCCCCACTTCACGTAAAAGCGGGGGTACAATAATCTCTCGCATTCTAACCTTACATGATTCCGGACGAAAGGATTCTCCTGCTACATATTTGTCACCCAGGTAAACACACGTGTTCGACTCGGGCTTCACGCAGACGCCCGTGCAGCCATTATAACAACAGGCGGTTTTCCCGTAACAGTCGCTGTCCCTTTCACACTCTTTTTGCTGGTTAATACATTTGGCTGCATCTTCCACACCAGTCCAGACAGGGCAGTCGGCAACAGTCACTGTGTTATACATTAATAAGACAATTTTATCACACACAATTTTTAAATAATAACTAAAAGGGGGTTGGTTCCTCAGAACACTTGTGTCACCTGATGTGTGTTTTTAGGTCAGCAGGTCAAAGGTTAATGTAACTTTGAGGCACACAGATCTAAAACTTTGAAAAAATTGGTCATGGTTTAGGTCAGTGACCTTTCTCCAATTTAGAGGTCAGTAGGTCAGTAGGTCACTCATCAGCTGGCACAAGGTTCCTCCGAACTCATTTCTCTTGCTGCTTATCAAACTTGACCTATATCTTATGCCTATAAACATTCTCAACAAGTTTGATCAAGAATGCATAATAATTACTGAAGTTATGGAGCGGACATTGCCAAAGACATCATTTTCAACAATCAAAGGGCCATAACTCTGGTGATAATGATACAATCCACTGGGCCAAGCCAGCCACCTTCTAACTCTTACAGAAACAGATTTTGGCTAATGTTTTATGTGCACCATGTATCCATTAGTGTGTTGCCATGCAGACAATAGAACCAAATATCTAGGTCTGATATTTACATCTGTGGCATCATATTTACCACACACACAGGAAAACAAATACAATTCAATTGTCCACACCTATATTGAATGACCCTAGTATACATTTGATCATGAACATTTAGAATTGTCTTTATTTGGGTTAGATATAAATATTTAACTGAATATGATGTTAATGTTATTATTTCATATAAAACTCACCATACTGACATCGGTCACCTTGGTAACCATGTGGACATTTACACCGTGTCAACACCCCGTCAGCCATACACCGACCATCATTCAAACACGAAGGGGTGCATGTCACTGTGTAAGAAGAAAACAGGCATATATATCAACCATCTTTACAGCTGAAAAAATAAAATTCTTTTGTTCATCGAAATAATATTGTTTCACAAAATGTATAAAAACACAATTTCAACCTCGTCCTGCTGTTCACATTTCCTGCATGTACATGTATGTATTGGGATTTAACATCACTTTAAACCTATCACGATGGAGTCTATTTGTAGCAAAAGTGCATCTGTGGTCGAGAGGGTAAACACACTGAGTTTGATACCGTCTCGCCTCTAACCACTACGAGTTTGAATCCCACTGAGAACGTCAGTTCTTACAGATGGCGGGATAGTACAGATACAGATACAGATAGTACTGGTTCTTACAGATGGCGGGAGGTATACAGTACTGGTTCTTACAGATGGCGGGAGGTATACAGGACTGGTTCTTACAGATGGCGGGAGGTATACAGTACTGGTTCTTACAGATGGCGGGAGGTATACAGTACTGGTTCTTACAGATGGCGGGAGGTATACCGTACTGGTTCTTACAGATGGCGGGAGGTATACAGTACTGGTTCTTACAGATGGCGGGAGGTATACAGTACTGGTTCTTACAGATGGCGGGAGGTATACAGTACTGGTTCTTACAGATGGCGGGAGGTATACAGTACTGGTTCTACCCAGGAACAAGTGGGTGGTCTGGCTCCACCACTAAAAATCAACTGTCATACAAAGCCTAAAATGAAGTGAACAATGAAGTGCTGGCAGACAAAACAGGGAACTCCACCTTATAGTGCTGGCAGACAAAACAGGGAACTCAACCTTATAGTGCTGGCAGACAAAACAGGGAACTCAACCTTATAGTGCTGGCAGACAAAACGGGGAACTCAACCTTATAGTGCTGGCAGACAAAACGGGGAACTCAACCTTATAGTGCTGGCAGACAAAACGGGGAACTCAGCCTTATAGTGCTGGCAGACAAAACAGGGAACTCAACCTTATAGTGCTGGCAGACAAAACGGGGAACTCCACCTTATAGTGCTGGCAGACAAAACAGGGAACTCAACATTATAGTGCTGGCAGACAAAAAAGGGAACTCAGCCTTATAGTGCTGGCAGACAAAACAGGGAACTCAACCTTATAGTGCTGGCAGACAAAACAGGGAACTCAACCTTATAGTGCAGGCAGACAAAACAGGGAACTCAACCTTATAGTGCTGGCGGACAAAACGGGGAACTCAACCTTATAGTGCTGGCAGACAAAACGGGGAACTCAACCTTATAGTGCTGGCAGACAAAACAGGGAACTCAACCTTGTAGTACTGGCAGACAAAACGGGGAACTCAACCTTATAGTGCTGGCAGACAAAACAGGGAACTCAACCTTATAGTTCTGGCAGACAAAACAGGGAACTCAACCTTATAGTGCTGGCAGACAAAACGGGGAACTCAACCTTATAGTGCTGGCAGACAAAACGGGGAACTCAACCTTATAGTGCTGGCAGACAAAACGGGGAACTCAACCTTATAGTGCTGGCAGACAAAACAGGGAACTCCACCTTATAGTGCTGGCAGACAAAACAGGGAACTCCACCTTATAGTGCTGGTAGACAAAACAGGGAACTCCACCTTATAGTGCTGGCAGACAAAACAGGGAACTCCACCTTATAGTGCTGGCAGACAAACAGGGAACTCAACCTTATAGTGCTGGTGGACAAAACAGGGAAGTCAACCTTATAGTGCTGGCAGACAACACCTAGTCACATTGTACTGGCAATGGGCAATCAGTCCTAGCACTGCTCTATAATATCCTGAATGTCAAGCTAGGGTTGCGTTATCAGACGCGACAGGACGGCACAAAAATGTGTTATGCCACAATGGGATTCCTCACTTACAGCCTCCACTTCATTTTGTGAAAACGAGCATATAACAACACTGGAATTGCCATTGTATACCAGGTAAATTGACAACCTTAAAGTGAAACTATCACATCGTAGGTGTGTTATCTGATAAATATATAGAATCTTACATTCGTGACTGTGTATTATCGACTTTAATAAACTCGGATAAAAATACAGAATATTCAGCACAGCCTCAAATCATTTTTTCCAGTTCATTTTTATTTTAAATCAATAATACACTGTCACTCATGTATGAAGATCCTCTATTAAAATATATCAATCCGTTTTAGGTGTTTTCTCCTTATACCATTACAGCAGCTATCCCGGAAACAACATCCAAAATTTACAAACTATTTACACAGTTTCTAAACCTACTGACGACGAGGTATATATATATATATATGTAACTTGCATATTTTGAGAATCCAAACTCTATAGACACAATATAAATGGCTTTAACCTGCCAGGACAAACCCAAAAAATAAAAACAGAGCGCAGAGTTACCAACTCCTAATTCATTTTACGCATATTCAATCACGAGTGTTTTAAGAATCCATGAATAGAACCTATACTTTTAAACAGCACACCTGGAAAGAGTTTTGATGAATAATTGTGTAGTGTAGTTCTGCCTTTATTTGACAGGTTGGTTTCTTTAAAATACAATTTATTACTAATAATTCCCAAATAAAATCCTATTTCATTAAAAATTATCAAAAGATGTTTTTGTACAGCATAAATTTGTATTTACTTCTGAAATATATATCGGTAATATACCATTCACTTTGTCCACTTTTTATGTCTTTGTCTTAGAAGGGTCAAATCCATGCTTAAACATGTCAATCTTGATTTTTTAAAAACTCATGGCATCCGTTATTTTTTCTACATTACTTGCATTTGTTCAATCATTTTAATATTAATTATAAGAACAGTATAAAGCTAATTGATTTGCATGTTAGTAACTGTTGATAATACTGCACCAATGTTAGTAACTGTTGATAATACTGCACCAATAATATTTTTAAACCTATCATGTAGAATAAGACGAAAAAATGAAAACTCACAATTTTATTTAATTATATGCAGTCAAAATGATACTGGATAAATAAATTGAGACGCTAATTTTAATGCTTGATAAACATTTAAAGATGGCTGTCCATGTGTCCCTTTAAACTGTTTTCGTACGAAACTTTGTTGCTTACTTACATTTTTCGCAACTGTCCCCAGAGTATGACTTTGAGGGACATATACATGTAGGTACCCCGTTCTCTAGTTGACATTGTCCACCATTCAAACAGCCACTCCCACAAATTGCTGCAACATTAACACGTTCAGAATTGTATAAGTGTAATGCATTAAATTCATTGCTATATACTGAAAGGAAAAAGAAACGCGACGTGGGAATTTCTGCTATATGTTTTATATACTGCACTCTTAATTCCATATATATTCGAAGATGTTTCATAAAAAAAAAGTTGCAGTTAATTAGAGAAAGGACACAAATGTGATGTTGTAGACGTTTTAATCATAGTACACGTTGTAACAAGAAATTCAAAAATGTTGAAGTTCCTCTTTGAAAATTGAGCCGGTTCAGTACTGTATTTAACGTAAAGAGTTTGCAAAATTTTGCATCTTAAGTTTGCGCCAAACGCGTACTCTGTCAATAATGAAACTTTGCAGGAATACCATTTGCTGTGTTACGTGTTGTTTTAGTCTTTTTCTGAAAGGAAAGATCTTACGTAGCCATGTACTATTCGATTAATAGCAGCATATTGTACATACAATATATAGCAGAAATTTCCGTGTCGCGTTTCTTTTTCCTTTCAGTATATATGATTCAGATATACCTGATTCATTGTTACGATCTAAACCCTTGACCTGCTACATATATATAATGGACTGCTCTTTCTTTGAATTAAGACTATTCCATTTATGTGACCAAGGGGTGTTTTGGGGGGAAATGACTGATCAGCAGCTTGACATTGTAAACACTGATCAGCCAGCAAGTGAGCTGATCTGGGTTTAGAATGGCCGCAAAGGCTATTATAGTTGTGCTTAGGGGGCTAAGGGTTAAAATAGTATGCCACACCATAACCTCATCTTTAATCTCAAAATAATGGGACTTGTCGATTATCGACATAAATCCTTTTATTTAAGTGGGGCTGACAATTTACGTGAGTTCGTGGCCCCTTGCTACACAGATTGTTTTTTGTTAATTTTACAACTGAGTAATTTGTATGCTTTACAGTCTTTTCGATGGGATTAGTAGACATCTGGTTGTATATAAATACGGAAGACGAAAATCAAAATTGTAAGCATGTATCCCGGTCTTTTATAAAAAATGCCCACCCGCCCATAATGACTATGCTTTTTGCCCGATCTGTTTTGCTTTTTGTTTTTATATATATTTCAGGTACAATATCCTAGAAATGGCAGTTTAGGGCTTAGCGGATGGGTACAGGTTCTTGAGAATCGCGTTCCTATAGTGGCTTCAGCGCTGGCTATTCTGCAGTGTTTGGCAGTATTTCGCAGTCACAGCAGTGTGTAGTAAATATTTTACGAGAACATTTGAAGGAAAGCAACTTAACTTTAAATATCTGGCTTTGTGAACATCTGAACCCACAGTTTTCATTCACTTCAAAACTTGGTCGGAGCTATGACCATTTATCAAAATTGTTTATAAGTATCGTGACTGCACATTTGATATGCACATTATGTTTCTTGTTATATTATGCTGATGCGGAACGTCGGTGGTTCTACCCAGGTACCCGCCCGTGCACGAAAATTGCCCGGAGGGGCACCTGGGGTCTTCCTCCACCAGTAGAAGCTGGAAAGTCGCCATATGACCTTAGCTGTTGGTGAGACTATAAAATCCAATTCAATTCAATTCATATTATGCTGAAGCCATGGCCAGTTTATTCCAATAAACTATTTTTATTATTGTGTTTTGTTTCACAGCCCAGCTTTAATAACTGTAATCTACAATTTCAAACTAGCATCCATCTCTAACCTAAGACAGCATGACATCTGTAATCTCAACTGAACATACCATCTATAATTTCACACTAAAATACCATGTATAATCTCAAATAGCATGACATCTGTAATCTCAAACTAGCATGACATCTGTAATTTCAAACTACCTTTCATTTGTAATCTCGATTCTCGAACTAGCGGATCAAACTAGCATGCCATCTATAATCTCAAACTAACATGCCATTTATAATCTCGAATAACATGTTATCTATAATCTCAAATGTACATGCAATCTATAATCTCAAATAGCATGCCATATATAATCTCAAATTAACATGTCATCTGTAATTTCAAATTTACATCCATCTATAATCTCAAATAGCATGACATCTGTAATCTCAAACTAATATGCCATCTATAATCTCATATTACCATGCCATCTATATCTCAAATAATATGACATATGTAAATTCGAACTGATGTCATCTATAATCTCAAATATCATGACATCTGTAATCTCAAAATAGCATGACGTGTTATCTCAAACTAACATGCCATCTGTAATCTCAAACTAACATGCTATCTATAATCTGAAATTAACATGAAATCTATAATCTCAAATAGAATGACATCTGTAATCTCAAATTAATATGCCATCTATAATCTCATATTACCATGCCATCTATATCTCAAATAATATGACATATGTAAATTCGAACTGATGTCATCTATAATCTCAAATATCATGACATCTGTAATCTCAAAATAGCATGATGTGTTATCTCAAACTAACATGCCATCTGTAATCTCAAACTAACATGCTATCTATAATCTGAAATTAACATGAAATCTATAATCTCAAATAGTATGACATCTGTAATCTAGAAATAGCATCAAATTAACATGCCATCTATATATATAATCTCAAATAGTATGACATCTGTAATCTCGAAACAGTATGACTTGTTATCTCAAACTAGCATGCCATCTGTCATCTCAAATAGCATGACCATTGCAATTTCAAACTAGCATGTTACTTGTAATCCCAATTCTCAAACTATAGCATGCCATCCAAGGGCGTAGCGCCCTATACGCACAATACACCCGTGCGTAATACAAACGCCAGAAAGGTGCCTCAGAATGCTCCAGAATGCCATCTGCTCAGACTTGCATATATATCATTTATAATCTCAAAATAGACGAGTTACGCTGCATATTTTACTAAAGACTTACGTGTTTGGCATCTGTTTCCTGTAAAGTTTTTGGGACAGTCACACATATTTATATTGACACTGGATACCAGTCCACCATTTTGACACTGAATACTTCGTTCTGATGTAGCTAAAAATAATTACTTGAATATTGTTTAACAGCTCATCAACAAATTTTAGGTTATTTGGAGCCGTCCAACAAATTTTAGCTTATTCAGAGCAGCTCAACAAAATTTTAGGTTATTCAGAGCAGCTCCACAAATTTTAGAATATTTGGAGCCGCCCAACAAAATTTAGGTTATTCAGAGCAGCTCAACAAATGTTTGGTTATTTGGAGCCGCCCAACAATTATAGGCTATTTGGAGCCGCCCAGCAATTATAGGTTATTTGGAGCCGCCCAACAATTATAGGTTATTTGGAGCCGCCCTATAAATTATAGGTTATTTGGAGCCGCCCAACAAATTATAGGTTATTTGGAGCCGCCCAACAAATTATAGGTTATTTGGAGATGCCCAACAAATTATAGGTTATTTGGAGCTGCCCAACAAATTATAGGTTATTTGGAGCCGCCCAACAAATTTTAGGTTATTCAGAGCAGCTCAACAAATTTTAGGTTATTCAGAGCAGCTCAACAGATTTTAGGTTATTTACAGCTGCCCAAGAGAGAGGAGCAGAATACATAGGCATCCAGAAACCTGCCTAATACTTACTTATGAAAAAATTCCTGTGGTTCTTTAACAGGCTCGGCAGATCGACTCCAATACACCAGATGGTTGGGTTTATTAAGTCCCCATTTGACGGACAAGGCTAAGGGATTGTCTTAATTTTTAAAAACACACCGACGAAACTCAGTGGTGCCTGAGAGGATTTATTTACTTTAAAATAGATATCCCGCCAACAACAGCCACATTTTACAACAGATGTACACCGCTGCTAAACCTACCGACGACAAGGTATATATATAACTTACATATCTTGAGAATCCAAACTCGGTAGACACAATATAAACGGCTTTAACCAGCCAGGTCAAACTTCAAAACTGGAGTATCGAATTAAGAGTTACCAACTCATAATTCGTTTTAAAGTTCTCCGGTCATGTTTTGTTTCATGAACATGTTTATGTTTATTTAAATCGAAATCAATACACAACAATATATATTTACAATTCACACATTGCAATATCTGTGAAAAGTGAGAAGATTTTATTTGATGACATAGAACACTTTGAAGAGGTAAATTAATCCACAGGTAAATGTATTTATCAATTATCTGGCAATTGTTGTGCAGCTATACAATTCAGATTTACCTCACTTTCCCATGCAGTCACGCAGTGGTAAAAGTAGTGTCTACGTCATGCAAATAATACTTATTTTTACATACAACTTATTAGCGGTTTTAAATATATGTTTCTCTCCGGGACTATCAAGAAATGTTCATATGATGTTTAATTGTTAATTTATAATACTACAAAAAAGGGCGGCCATTCACCTTTAAGCATATTCAATCAAGGGTATTTTAAAAACCCGTAAATAAACATACTTTTAATCAGCACATACATTATTACATGACCTGAACATTTGGCAAGAGTTTTGATAACAGTTCTGTAGTGTTATCTTGCCATTATTTGGAGGGTTAGTGTCTTTAAACTTAAAATCAATATAAAATCAATATAAAATGCATCAGAAATAAAACTTGAAGTCGTAGTTCCAAAAAAATACTATGCAGACATTTGTTAATGACAATAATTACGATATAATCTTGGTTAGGCCAAATAAAATTATACCTGTGTTTACTGTAACATTGCTGAAAAAAATAGGGTAGGTAGGGTAGGCATTTTATTTTATTTTATTTTTTTATTTTATTTTTTGGCGAAGTTAATTTAAGGTGGCGATGAGCTTCTATGAATGGGAAAATGTGGTATTTTAAAAACTACAATAGATAACAAATGAAATTGTGTATGTGTTATTGTTTCCCAAAAGGCATGGCAACAACTGGCTCTTTTCCCCAATCACTTGCAATTATTGCAAAGGGGTAAAACCGTTTAATATATTTTTCCCAAGTCCGGAAGAGGTTCAGTTCCAACACAGCAGGACAATGAGCACATGAGTCGGCCGTGATCTCGTGAACATAATTATTTAAAAAAAAAAATATATATATATATATATATTATTTTTTTAATTTTTTTTTTTTTTTTTTTTTTTCAATAAAAAAAAGAGTCGGGGGTGTTTTCAGAGGGTCGGTCGGGTTACAGTAAACTCAGGTATAATTTTATTTGGCCTTATTAGTTAAAACAATCGTCCATTATTATTCCTGATATTATTTTCATAAGATTTTGTCCTAAATGGTAGTACCGGTAATGAAAGTTTAATTGGTCTAGCTGGGCTAAATGAATTGTATATCAAAATAATACCATCACCTCTGACTGGATACTAAATAAACTTACAAACTGAACATTGTCCAGATTGGTCTTCACTCCACCCCTCACAGCACCCAAACTGCGTACACTTATATATCGTACATGGCTTCTCTTCAAAATTAAAATGCATCTTCCTAAAAACATAACAAATACATGACAACCGAGTCAGTAATATAACGAAACAATTATAGCAGGGCAAAGAAAATCACTTGAACATATTTATTTGTAAAATCAGTTGAAGATTCTACTCCTTTCAAACAAGCGATCCAACATTCTCGCCCTCGATCGATACTAGTATCATCTCTCGTGTTTGTCACTTGGAATTATGGGGGGAAAAGTAGCCAGGTTTTAGGACCCAATCTAGACACGCCGGACAAAAGCACCAAACTTTCCTCAAATGTGTGTTTTATATTTCTATGTATTTTTAAAGGGTCCCCAAAGGGTCTTGAATCCCTAAATGTATTAGGATTATATGCACACCGAATTACCGCACCGTGGTTGAAGTCCTGAAAAATCAGGAGGGCACCTGCCGAATATCAGTGATGAATTTGAAAAATTCGAAATGACGTCAGTATGGCGATCCAAAATAGCCGAGGCAGCTTAAATTAACTGGTTTGCACAATTCTTATTAATGTAAAAACTGTACTGTAAACAGACAATGACAATTTTGTCAAATCAGTAGGCGCAGCAGGAATTTCAACTCGGGATCCCTTGCAGGTAAACCGAACATTCTACCTTTTCACCACAAAAGCTAGCTCTCTGACCAGTAATAACGGCTAAATACGCCCTTAAAAACATTTGTCATACTGCAAAGACATAATAGTAAATAGTGTTGCTTGCTGTTCAATATAATAAAACACCAACAGTGATAAACAGTGTTTTTTTTAATTATTATTAGAGAGTTGAGGTCATGAAGGTAAACATTTAGAGACGTCACATGTTAGGAATGAAATAGACTCAGGCACGTACGTGTTACTGGGAATTGGCTGGGGAAAAAAAGAAACTGTGTTTAAGGATGCTTAAATGGAAGTTTCTAAACATTTTAGTAACTAAAAACAATCGAGTTTGCCGTTTGCTGAGATGACATTTAAGTGCATTTGTTTAAACACAAAATGCCAATTCTATTAAAATCAAGAGGCCCAAGAGGGCCTGTGCTCTACTTGCTAAAACGGCTCTTATATCAAGGGTTGTCGCCATAAAATTCCCATATTCAGTAGTTTTTTTAAAACATTGCAAAAACAAAAGGGATAGGATGGCCTGGTAATCATGGGCAATAAGTCTGCTGTGTCTAGTCTGGCATGGGCATTTTTTAATTTGTCCCACTTTCTTCTATGAATGAAATTTCATAAAAATGGGTGGGTGGGTGGGGGTTGGTTTATATTAACATTCTAAACAAATATGGTAAAGATCAGATAAAAAATGAAGAAACTAAAGATTTAACAAAGGAAAATACAATATAGCATTTTACAACAAATCAAGGGCCATAACCTGTCGTTACTACCGGTAACTAGATCTAGCTGGTTTTCGAACTTGTCCAAAATTTCATTAATATACCATATGCTTTGCACAACTAGACATCATACTGAGGCTTCCAGCCAAATTTTGTAGAAATCCAACAAGCCGTTTAGGAGGATTGATTGATTGAATTGGATTTTATAGTCGCACCAACAGCTAAGGTCATATGGCGACTTTCCAGCTTCCATTGGTGGAGGAAGACCCCAGGGGCCCCTCCGGGCAATTTTTAGTGCACGGGCGGGCACCTGGGTAGAACCACCGACGTTCCGCAACCGTTTAGGAGGAGTAGCGCCGACAAGAAATTTAAAGTAAAAATGTCAAAGTGCCATAACTCCGTCATAAATCAGCAAACTGGAACAAAAGCGTGATATGCACAACTAGACATCTTACCGATGCTTCCTGCCAAATTTCGTCGAAATCCAACAAGGCAAATGTTCCGACAAGAAATTGTAAAAAAATGTCAAGGGGCCGTAACTCCATCAAAAATCAATGAACCGGAAAAAATGCAATATGCCCATCAATGCTTTGCTAACATGGCGTTAACACCTAAAAAAAAATAATAATGAAATAAGAAAAATAAAAAAATAATATAGATCTATTAAAAAAATAAAAATATATATATATATATATATATACTAATAATAAAAAAAAAAGGCAAAACATCTGGTAAAGTTTGGAAAAGATCAGATGAAAAATGAAAGCCCTATCGTATTAACGAGGCAAAATATAGCATTTTTAACTAAATCAAGGGCCATAACTCCGCTGGTATTGGTCCGATCTGGCCGGTTTTCGAACTAATGCGAGCTTTTATTGATATTAACAATCTGGTAAAGTTTGGTAAAGATCGGATGAAATATGAAGGCCTTTGGCCAGTAGAGCTAATAATTATCAGCTCCAAAAAAGTAGGTGTCAAGGACATGGATGAAATCCAGGCATCAAAAAAAAAGATGCACTACCGAAGACACAACTATGTCAAAATAGAATATGTTTTCTTCCAAAGATTAAGCTATAAATTAGGTTTAAAACATCTAGTGCATAATTCTAGTTCATGAGAAAGTGATGTCAATGCAACAATTAAAGTTATCTGCCCTTTGCTTGGATGGTGAAGGTCACATCCACATTTGCTTTGTCACGTTGCAATGTACCACTCAAGATACAACTATAAGCAAAGTTTGAAAGGTCTTAGTGCATACAGTTTGTGAAAAAGTGACCTAAACGCCAAAGTTGAAGGTAAAAATTATAAGGTTATCTGCCCTTGCTTGGAGGGTCAAGGTCACTTCCACATTTGCTTTGTCACGTTGCGATGTACCACTCAAGATACAACTATAAGCAAAGTTTTAAAGGTCTAGTGCATACAGTTTGTGAAAAAGTGACCTAAACGCAGAAGTTGAACCTAAAAATTAATAAGTTCTTTGCCCTTTGCTTGGAGGGTCAAGGTCACTTCCACATTTGCTTTGTCATGTTGCCATGTACCACCCAAGATACAACTATAAGCAAAGTTTGAAAGGTCTAGTGCATACAGTTTGTGAAAAAGTGACCTAAACGCAAAAGTTGAACCTAAAAATTAGTAAGTTATCTGCCCTTTGCTTGGAGGGTCCCTTTGCTTGGAGGGTCAAAGTCACTTCCACATTTGCTTTGTCACGTTGCGATGTACCACCCACGATACAACTATAAGCAAAGTTTGAAAGGTCTAGTGCATACAGTTTGTGAGAAAATGACCTAAACGCAAAACTTGAATGTTGCCGCCGCCGGAAAAGCAACACCTATTTTTTTTTTTTTCTTCGAAAAGGCGAAGCAAAAAAAACAGCATAAACAAGAAATATCACTAATTGACAAATGCCCCCGCAGGGACCTTTGTCCTCTAAGTATGACCTTGACCTTGGAGCCACAGACCCGGATTTTATGCGCGACAGCGTCTTTTTGTGATGAGCACTTGTGCCAAGTTACTTGAAAATCCGTCTATGAATGAAGGAGTTATTAACCGGACACGATTTGACTTTTGACCTCCAAGTTTGACCTTGACATTGAAGACCTGCGTTTTGCGCGCAACACATCGTCTTGTTATGGTGATCACTTGTGCCAAGTTATTTAAAAATCCCTGCAGAGTTTGTGACGTTACAATCCGGACACGAAAATGCGTACGTGTTTTTGACCTATGAACTGCATGTGAACTGCACGTGAGACCTTGACCTTTGAGGTACGGACCTGGGTTTTGCGCGCGACACATCGTCTTGTTATGGTGATCACTTGTGACAAGTTAATCAAAAAGCAATGCAGGGGTTTTGAAGGTACAGTCCGGACACGAACTGCGGAATTACGGACAGACAGACGGACTGACAGGCATAAGGATATGTACCATTGAACTTCCCTTTCCTGTTTCCAGTCACTGGGATAAGTCGGCAGTCTGAGAGAGAAATTTTTGCATCAGCGTAGCTACTATTAGGCCATATAGGCCCGGGCGTATTAAAAAAATAAAATGAAAAGTCCAAAAATGCAATAAAAACTGAAGCCAGAGGGCACTGAGGTTAGAGGTCAACATTTGTTTCTTATTTTATTTTACAGTGTAGGTAATTCAGCGTTCTCACAGGTTCATTCTCAAATTAAAAGTCAAACAAATATTTCTTCAAATACCACACAAAAAAATCATAAAATGTAAATAAAGGTCTAATTTTGATAATCGGGCCTTCATTCATCTAGCAGATCCCGGCTCTTAGGTGTTTTGGGTCATCATTCAAATTAGAGTTATTGCCCTTTGTAATTTTATACTTAGAATTTCGACTCGAATTTCTGTTGACCAGAATTTTCTGTCCGGAGCTAAATAGTATTCAGTACTCGGTCTCTAAAACTCGGTAAGTAAACACACGCATTTCAGCTCTAATTCTCAGTCCATAAAGATATAATTGTGCCTAAAGTATCGCAATCAATGGTAACAAGACTCGGTTTATATTCATTTCTGCTAATAGTAATACTTAGCGAATTGAGAGCAGAATCACAGAAAGTTATAAATGAAAAAACTCCGCTGAAAATCATCTCGCTAAAATAACTTTCTTTGATTCTGCTCTCAATTCGCTAAGTATTAGCAGACGTGAATATTAATCGAGTCTTTTTACCATTGATTGCGATACTTTAGGCATAATTATATCTTTATGGACAGAATTAGAGCTGAAATGCGTGTGTTTACTTACCGAGTCGAGACAAATCTTCGTTACGGATGATCATCTCGTGCACCTGCTGATGACGTCGATTACTGGGCTTGTTATAAGTCTATGTAATATACGAATGCACACACGCACGCACTCACGCACACAATTCAATTGATTCATTTGATCGGAAAATAAAGGATATTATATTTTGCTCTAGTATATTCTTTATACAGTATGGTTTATTGGAATTGGAATAAATCATGATACACATAATAGATCACCATGACAACTTACGTGCAGCGATCATGCTCGTCGTAGTCACAACCAGCAAAGGTCATCACGAGGCACGTGCTGTTCTGTTTACTCATTTCATAACACTCGTGACTTTCTTTGTCCTCTGATGGACACATATGGTTCATTAAGGGCCTCCATCTTCCTCTATCGTGACCCCTAAAAAGCAAATGCATTAATTATAAAGTATACTGAGCACGATTTCAAAGTAATAATGTGCAGTTCCGTTCTAACTTCTTACATACTAGTATTCGAGTGATGTCCCGACGTCAAGTCCCTGTGGATAGTACGACATCCCGACGTCAAGTCCATTTGGATAGTACGACATCCCGACGTCAAGTCCATGTGGATAGTACGACATCCCGACGTCAAGTCCATGTGAATAGTACGACATCCCGACGTCCAGGGTAACTGTACTACCCACATGGACTTGACGTCGAGATACTATCCATACGGACTTGACGTCGGGATGATTTCTTATGGGGCCGTCACACCATGACGTTCTGGTCAGCGTTCTATGACGTTTGAGGAAACGTTGGTAGTCGCCCATGGTCGCTGGAATAGCGCCAGAAGAGCGTTGTATGAACGCTAGTGAACGTCGGTGATCGCCGGGAATCGGCGGAGAACGCTGGTCCGGAAAAAAAGTTTTGAACATGCACAAAAGTTCTCACTGAGACCAGCGTTCTTCAACGTTTAATTTTAAACGCTGAAGAACGTTTAAGAACGTTCGTGGAACGTTTTACTAACGTTCGCCGAGCGTTGCACGCGTTCGGCTATCGTAAATCAGGCGTTACTCTAGCGTTACTTGGTTGTTACTAATCGTTTGCTTTGCAGTGAACGACCCACTGGCGACCTGTCAACGACCGCTGAACGGTCCCCTAGCGCACGCAGCGTGTGACTAAAGTCAAACGAACGTCCTTTGGCGTCCATTGAGCGTCATTCGAGCGTTTCCCGAACGTCCATGCATATGGGTATATAAACCGATGCTTTGTAAGCAAGGTTCATTTGATTTTGGGCTACCGTAGAGAGCACCTACTATGGAAGATCCAGAAAGACTAAGGAGGCTATATATGCTTGCTATAGCCCAGCATGAAGTAGATGTACTGAACTTGAACATAGCTGAACACATCGAGGGACCTCGCCCGCAGAGAAGAAGACCCCGACGAAGACGACAGTGCTGGATTAAATCATGGATATTAAGGCGTCAAGAGTTTGGTCTGTACGACCAACTCATGGTTGAGCTTCGCCAGGAAGATCTCAGTACCTTCACGAACTTCATGCGCATGCGACCTGAAATGTTTGATGAGATCCTTGGACGTGTCAGAGGCAGATTGACGAAGCAGCACACCTTTTACCGAGAGCCCCCCGAACCTGGCCTGAAACTGGCGGTGACACTGCGACATTTGGCCTCTGGATCTAAGTATGCTGACATGAAGTTTGGGTGGCGCGTTCCATCCAACACAATCTCCGTCCTTGTCCGTGAAGTGTGCCGGGCGATCGTTGACGAGTATCTGGATGAGGTGATGACCCCTCCAAGCACTCCTGAAGCCTGGCGTGAGATTGCCAACCAGTTCATGACAAGGTGGAACTTCCCTCATTGTTGTGGTGCCCTTGACGGCAAACATGTTGCCTGCAGATGCCCTAACTCTTCCGGATCAACCTACTACAACTACAAGGGATTCTATTCTGTGGTGATTATGGCCCTAGTGGACGCAGATTACAAGTTCATCTGGGCAGATGTTGGTGGTAAGTGTTCTTTCACATAATGTCTTTAGTGGAGATTGAATTAGATTATTCTTGGTGTTACTATTTGTACTGTATGTTTACGTTGATGTAATTTGTGTTTTTCAGGGAAAGGAGCAGCATCCGACGCACAAATCTATAACGGGTCTGAGCTGAAAGAATGCATCGATGATGGCTCCATTGGCTTCCCACCTGCTGAACCCCTGCCCAACGACAACGAGGATGTGCCGTACTACCTAATCGGTGACGACGCGTTCGCCTTGAGGTCTAACATGACGAAGCCGTATTCGCACCGTGGTATGATCGACGACGAGAGGATCTTCAACTACAGGCTGTCAAGGGCACGTCGTGTGGTCGAGAATGCCTTTGGCATCCTTGCCAATAGGTTCCAGGTTCTCCTCACCACTATGAACCATGCTCCCACAACCGTAAGGCTCATCGTTACCACGTACCTGTGTTTGCACAATCTCATGCGTATGAGGTATCCACGTCAGCAGAACATTCGCATGGACCGTGAGGACGATAATCATCAAGTAATTCCTGGACAATGGAGAACACAGCGCAATCTGAAGGACACCGTCAATGTCAGAGGGCCTAACGTGGACAACAGACAGGGGAAGCGCCAGAGGAACCTCCTGAAACACTGGTGCAACTCGGAGGCTGGTGCTGTTCCATGGCAATTGGATATGATATGAAAACTCTTGTGACATGAACAATGTGTGTTGATGTGTTTATGTTTTCTGTCTGTCTGTCTGTCTGTCTGTCTGCCTAGCCTGTCTGGCTCTCAGTGTCAAATTTAAATCATTTATTTAAAGAACATAAACCCCCAAAAATAACACCCGTTATTTCGTAAATCACAGAAATAATAATAACAAATCAACATAACATGAAACAATTAAAGGAAATAATAATCATAATCACACATTCATACAAGTGCTCGGCCTCATCCAGGACCCCTGAGTTTTGAACATGATCGCCTTCAACTGCAATTACACAATAATAAACAATAGGAAATTAACAATTGTCTTTCACTTGCTATTCAATATCGTAGTATAGTCAGTATTTCTGATAACCTGACTCGCAGAGCTGCTGGTCTTGAATCAGGGACATGTAGGCAGAGGTCCGCGGAGTTGAAGACCGAAATGGCTTGGGGCGGTGGTGGTCCCCACTCACTGGGAGGTGGCTGCCAACCTCCATGCTGTGACTGGCACTCGTCCTGGCTCTGACACGGCTTCTTGCTCGAGGGGTGTTGCGACGAGGTCGTGTCACCAGTGACACTGAAAATACATTAAAAAATGAAAATGGTCAGATGGCTTCCTAGAGTGGAGACGAGTGATTTTGATCAAAGTTTGAACCGATCTAACTAGATCTAATTGTACTTTTTGACTAACTTTCGTGCCAGCTATTGGTCAATTTTAGTAATGAGGCAAGTCTGGATATACGAGAGGTTGCCTAATTACGCACCAATTCTAGTTATAATTCAAAGCAATAGTAATAATTAAGCTCACCATGACTGAATCGAGGGCTGTCTGGAGGGGGGTCTATTGGACCGGTCCTCACTGTCGTCGTCAGTTGAATCCTACTTGCAGAAAGGCTTCAGGACCTTGTTGATGCCTTTCCGGGCCCGGCGAAAGTCATTTAAACTCAGCCCCAGCAGCACATTTTAGACGTAGGCGGCGTAGGTGGTCCTTTCGGTAACTGGCTCGGGAGGCGGGAGTTGATCACGCAGCATCGTCAGCATGTCGCCGCTCTCCTTGGCCTTCCTCTGGAGGGTCGCCATGTCGGAGGACACCGACAGGGCTGGGGTGGGTTGACGTTCTGTGACGTTCTCATCAAACTCGTCAACTTCAACCCTCTCCTCCGCCGCTGCCCGCTCAGCCTTATCCAGGTCGCCCTGACTTTCGGCTATGATCGCCTTCAACTAGAAAGACACGAAATAACACAGGTAAACACAGCGTGTTTGGAAATTGACAATAAACAATTGTACAGACATTTATCTTTTACTTATTATTCAATATTGAAGTATAATTATATGATTAGTTCAATATCTGTATCAGTACTTACACTCTTGACGGGCTTCGAGCGGTGGTTGACAGCACGGTGGAAAAATACAAATTTGTCTTTTATCCATGTCTCCCTCTCCGTCAAATGTTGCTGGCCATCCCCACTCTTCTTCTGTCCAACCTGGTAGATATTATAAGCATACGGTAAGAATATGGTAAGTATATATAAGTATATGGTAGGTATATGGTAAGTATATAAATTCCATTATTATTAAAGTCAGGGCAATTACTTGAAGCATTTTCCAAAATTTAAACGTAAATACTTGCCTTGTGAACAGGTCCCTGAGGGACTTGAACCAGGTCCACAAGTGGTCCACGCTGATCTGCAGTTCTGTGGCCTTGGCCTCGAGTATCCGTTGCCTCTTCGCCTTGTTCCTGTAATCTGTCTTCTGTGAGTTCCACAGCAGTTCGTTTCGCGGAAAAAACTCCACCAGACTATCCTCAACCGCCCGGTCCAGGATCCTGCAATCCTTTCTCTGCTTCTTCCCTCTCTTTGCTATGGTCGGACCGTCCTCATTGGGGTTTTCAGGGTGTTTAGGGTCTTCAGGGGGTGTCACATGGTGCGTTACTTCTCGGATGTGCTCTTCCTCCTGGTGTTCTTCTTCGTCCGAAGACATTGCTAGTGAAAGAGGCTTTGCATTCTTCTTACTTGCAGCGCTAGTAGCAGAAGCCCCCATCCCACCCTTTTTTCGTCTTGGCGGCATGATGCTGACTTTCAAACTCACAAGAACAACTGAATTCACTATGAAATTTCCAGCGTTTTGTACCCGTTCGACCGTAAAAATCACACGCCAGCAAAACGTTATTCTGTCGTTATTCACACGTTAGTCACACGCTCAACACGCTCGTCTAACGTTGACAAATCGTTCGTCGCGCGCCAGTGGCACATTAGCACACGCTAATGGTTTTCAGGGGTATCTTACTTGGTCGCTTCTCGTGCGTTAGACACACGCTAGTCATGCGTTAGGCACACGTTAATCACACGCCAGATGTGTCATCCTCATTCTAGAACGCTCAAAAATTGAACGATTGAAATGTTCAGAGAACGTTGACCAGAACGTCATGGTGTGACGGCCCCTTTAGGAACGTTAAAACGGTTGGCCAAATTAAAAATGTGTGACTTTTGTTTTCTACCTCTGTGACTTTAACTGCACACTATAGACAATGTTTAGGAATTCTGAGACAATCAGTGTTTGCATTTGTTAATTAGTATCCTTCAATTTGAAAATATGCTCTTTAATATTATAAATTACATAAGCAATACAATTTAACACCAATATAATCTACTGGTGCGTTTTCATTGACCACCCGTATACTGTTTGGCGGCAACGATGTACCGATTATGTAACTCAAACATGTCGAGTAATGCAAGTTAAAGAAAAGTACATATTTTGTTTACAAAAAATAAGTCTTGCCTTATCAAACAAATTATTGTTATCTTAACGTATTTCGTTTATTCAGTAACACACCGTCCCCGCCCCACCCCTCGCTCACAACCACTCCCACCCCCCTAGAATAAAATTTAGCTTCAAAACTTCAAATCACGT
>JAWPHD010016316.1:0-50492 GCA_037043455.1 Cyrtodaria siliqua
GTGACTGGTGTCAATCCAATATAAATGATAAACATCATAAAATGCTTCGGTTTCAATATAAAATGTGCATATATATAAAAAAGTAACTATCCGGCCAACAACCGCCAAATTTGACAAAATATGTACACTGTTTCTAAACCTGCTGATGACGAGGTATATATATATAACATATTTTAAGATTCCACTCTATATACAAAATATAAACGGCTTTAACCAGTCAGACCAAACCCAAAAACTGGAGCGTTGAATTAAGAGTTACCAACTCATAATTCATTTTTATTGCATATTCAATCACGGGTATTTTAAGAACCCGATAATAAACTCATACTATTAACTGGCACATATACATTATTGTATGTCCTGAACACTTGGATCGAGTTTTGGTAAATGGTTTTATAATGTAATCTAACTGTTATCTGACGGGTTAGTTTCTTTAAATTACACCACATGTTACCTTGTCTAATTGTCGTTTATGCTATTGTCAGGTAAAATTGACGTCTAGTTTTTGTTTTTTGATCTTCAATATCAATATAAATCGAGTTTATATGGCTGGTTGTAGATATAATTCAAATAAAGTGTAATTTGATCACAAAAAAATAATTTATGAGAGCCTTAACTCATTATAGGATATACGGTAAGAATTATAACTAAAACGAATTTGACGGCACGCCATCGCAAATACCCACGTTTTCTTCACACAGGTAAATTCCCTTTAACCCTGTATCATTTTACATGTAATTGTTTTGATCGTTTTTTGATACTCAAATCAGAAATACACTAAAACAAATTGCTAAGTACCAACCTAAGAATATGTCAATAATATTCTCATTGTTTTGTGTATTTTGAGCTTGATTAGAGATACGGTTAAACTGCAAAATAATGAGTGTAAATCGTCTGCTCTGATTGCACGAACATATTTTAAAACTTTTAAGTCAATATGCTTTCTTAGAAATAAGTTATAACACTTATACAACTGGGTATATAGGATTTTATTAAGTACTTTAAATAAGTGAAGCTTTCGATGTTCCTAATTCTAAAATATGCCAGTTAAAATTATTCTGACATCATGTTTTACTAGCATTACCACTACAAATGTGTTTGCAAAAGAAATTTTTGAAATATTTAATGTTAAGGCTGATTTACAGTTACTTGAATTTCAAACAATATTCAATTTAAGGGAGGTAATTTAAGATTATCCATATTTCATTTTTTTATAGACGGAAAATCTGCGATAAATGGGTCAAATTTTTATGTTTTTTTCTATTATTTCATACCAATTTTAAGAATTTTATATCTTTAAGCGATCTTTGACTCATGTTATGTGTTTTATCAGTACATTTCATGTTTTCATATAAAGGGAGGGTAACTCTCAAAAGATGTAACAATTTAAACAAAAAATAAATGTTTTACAAACTATGGGTCAAAACAAAATACTTATCATATATCTATTCTAAAATATATTTAAAATAAGAAAATTAGTTAAGATACAAAAGTTGATACTTAGAAATTTTGTTCAGTGTAGTATTATTTACGCTTTTCTGTATATCCTCGGCCTCTTAGTTTTCGCACACTTAACGATAATTGGTATCATAATATCAGTGAAAAGTATACAGTTAACCTAATAAGATGCTAGATGGAATAAACTATTCATCTGCAGCAAAAACTACCTAGACAATTATCAAATTTAATTTACTTTTCATCTGATAAGATTCGTAAATGTATGACCTACATATTTTTACTAGCGATAAGCGGCTTTAGTTTTCGCACACTTAATTTAATTAGTTTTTTCCCCCAAGATGCAGTGTTTTCATACGGGTAATTTTATGCAAATGAGTTGACCTGATTTTATGTAAAATTGCCAACACAGAAAAAATAGCGAGTATCCACTATTGTTTTACTTTAAAAGAAGAAAACAATGCCTTGTATTTGCTTTGTGTTGTTTTAAAGAAAAAAATACATTCATCATCTTGGAAAAAAAAAAGTTTGCTTACATCTACTGAGTTCAAAACATGGCAGCCAACTTACTAGTAGGTCACATGTCAGTCGCAAAAGTTTTGGGGGAAAGGGTTATGAAATAACCATTTGCCAGATGGCTTTTTCACATAAACACCGATATTGCGTCATCGTTTTTTGCAGGTACCTGCCATTGACTTGACCCAATTCCATTTCTTATTTACGATGAAAGAGGTTGATGAAAACGCAATTTGTTGATGGCTAAAGAAATAAAAAAGATCAAATCCATATAGTATCGCAAAATAATATTAATATTCCTGAATTTTCTTTTAATGGAAGGTATTTAATGATAAATACACCGGTAGATGCATAAAAATAATATCCGTAGAGCTGAAAATCGCTTCAGTTTTCTTTTTGATGTTTTGAACTATAGGCTTAGCAGACGGACATCAAAAGTGATGACGGAATTCACACAAGAAACGCGCGCATACGTCATTTCCTGAATCGTCCGAAATCACAAGGTGTGCGAAAACAGATGGTTCGACGATATATGTATGACACTGTAATGAATAAAAAATATTTAGGGTATTTGTGTATTTGAACTTTTGACCTCTATTGAAATTGAATTGAAATGGGTTTTAAGGCGCACCAACACAAGAAAGGTTATATGGTGCCTAACAGGCATGAACATGCCAGGCTCATCCTCCATGTACATCGAGATAAAATATGGAGAATGGGCCTAGGACCTTTTCATCCTGAACTGCAGAGTTGTTGCAAATTCTATTGTAGACACTCCATTTACGCTGGAGCCACGTTTATTGTTTTTCTGCCACTGCTCTTAGTGATGTGAGCGAGATGGCACCTGAAACAATGCAGGGGTCATGATGAAGACCTTTAATGAGCATGAACAAAAAATGACAAAATGCCACTGCTCTTAGTGATGTGAGCGAGATGGCACCTGAAACAATGCAGGGGTCATGATGAAGACCTTTAATGAGCATGAACAAAAAACAAGAGGCCCAAGAGGGCCTGTGGACGCTCTACAGGCTAATATGGCTCTTATGACATCAATGAAGCGAGTGACTATCGTCTTAAAGAGGAAAATATAGCATTTTTAACTAAATCAAGAGCCATAACTCCGCCATTACTGGTCCGATCTGGCTGGTTTTCCAAGTTGGCCAGTAGAGATAATAAAAATCAAAAAAATCAAATAAAAAAAAACAAGAAATAAAAAAAAACAAGAGGGCCATGATGGCCCTATATCGCTCACCTGAGTTAATTTGAACCAATACATGGCCCTAAAGCGATACCTGAGTACTGGCACATTATCGAACTTCTTCGAAATCTTATGGTCATATACAATCTGTGCAAGTTTGGTTAAGATTGTTCAAGAAATGTGGGCTCTGTTGTGTATAACAACATTGATATAGACAGTTTAAGACACTGACAAAGTTTGGTAAAGATCAAATACAAAATGAAGGTGCTAGAAAGTAACAACTTGGGCAGAGCCAAATGTGACCCCAGGGCTACATGTAATATATGAGAGCTGTGTGCTTTATGGTTTTAGAGAAGAAGATTTTTTAATTTTTTTCCTATACAAGTCTATGTAAAATGTGACCCCTGGGGCTGGGCCAAATATGAACCCAGGGTTACCATTTGAACAAACTTGGTAAAGGACCATAAGAGTATAGTAAATGCGAAATATTAAACCTCTGGCTCTTGTAGTTTCAGAGAAGAAGACTTTAATATGTTTCCTATATAAGTCTATGTAAAACTGTGACCCACGGAGTGGGATCAAATTTTACCCCAAGGTCACCATTTGAACAAACTTGGTAGAGGACCATAATCTAATAGTAAATGCAAAATATTAAACCTCTGGCTCTTGCAGTTCCAGAGAAGAAGATTTTTTTCAGTTTTTCCCTATACAAGCCTATGCAAAAATGTGACCCCAGGGTCACCATTTGAACAAAACTGGTAGAGGACCATGAGCTTATAGTAAATGCAAAATATCAAACCTCTGGCTCTTGCAGTTTCCGAGAAGATTTTTTTTTTTTCCTATATAAGTCTATGTAAAACTGTGACCCCCGGGGCGGGGACAAATTTGACCCCAGGGTCACCATTTGAACAAACTAAGTAGAGGACCATAAGCTGATGCTACATGTAATACATGAGAGCTCCGTGCCATGTGGTTCCAGAGAAGAAGATTTTTTCAGTTTTTCCCTATACAAGCCTATGTAAAACTGCGGCCCCAGAACAAAGTTGGTTAAGGACCATAAGCTTATAGTAAATGCAAACTATCAAACCTCTGGCTGTTGTAGTTTCCGAGAAGAAGATTTTTTAAAAAAGAATCCTGTATAAGTCTATGTAAAACTGTGACCCCCGGGGCGGGGACAAATTTGACCCCAGGGTCACCATTTGAACAAACTTAGTAGAGGACCATAAGCTGATGCTACAAGCTCTGTGCCTTGTGGTTTTCAGAGTCTATATGAAAAACATGCAAAACCCCCAGGCGGGGCCAAATGTGACCCCTGGGTCACCATTTGAACAAACTTCGTAGAGAACCATAAGCTTATAGCAACTGCAAAATATTAAACCTCTGGCTCTTGCAGTTTCAGAGAAGAAGATTTTTTAAGTTTTTGCCTATACATGTCTATGTAAAACGTGACCCTCGGGGCAGGGCCAAATGTGACCCCAGGGTCACCATTTGAACAAACTTGGTAAAGGACCATAAGCTTATAGTAAATGCAAAATATCTAACCTCTGGCTCTTGCAGTTTCCGAGAAGAAGATTTTTAAAAAAAAAAATCCTATATAAGTCTATGTAAAACTGTGACCCCCGGGGAGGGGACAAATTTGACCCCAGGGTCACCATTTTAACAAACTTAGTAGAGGACCATAAGCTGATGCTACATGTAATACATGAGACCTCTGTGCCTTGTGGTTTCAGAGAAGAAGATTTTTAAAAGTTTTTTCCCACAGTGTATGTCTATATGAAAAACATGCAACATCTCAATATACAAACTTTGGACCCACGGGGCATGGCCATTTTTGAACCCGGGGACTTCATTTGAACAAACTTGATAGTCTAGACGTTGGCGATCATTTTAAAAGAAAAACTGTTGAAATCTGTCCAGCTGTTCTTCAGAAGAAGATTTTATAAGGTTTCAACTATATATGGTAATGGCGGCCATCTTAGCAGTCGCGGTGACCTAATTTTAACAAATCTAAAAAGCATTCATCTAAGGATCATCCACGTGAAGTTTGGTCAAAATTGGCCAAGCGGTTTCTGAGGAGAAGTCGTTTGAAGCAAAAGTTAACGACGACAACGGATGACGGACGACGGACGACGGACGAAGAGTGATCCCAATAGCTCACCTTTGAGCCTTTGGCTCAGGTGAGCTAAAAACAATCAAAAAAAAAAATTTAAAAATTTAAAAAAAAACATTGATGTAAAACTGTGACCACCGGGGCGGGGCCAGATGTGACCCCAGGGTCACCATTTGAACAAAATTGGTAAAGGACCATAAGCTTATAGCAACAGCAAAATATTAAACCTCTGACTCCTGCAGTTTCAGAGAAGAAGATTTTTAAAGTTTTTCCCTATACTTGTCTATGTAAAACATGTGACCCTTGGGGGTGGGGGGGCAAATGTGGCACCAGGGTCACCATTTGAACAAACTTGGTAAAGGACCATAAGCTTATAATAATTGTAAAATATCAAACCTCTGGCTCTTGTAGTTTCCGAGAGTCTATGTAAAACTGCGTCCCTCGGGGCGGAGACAAATTTGAACCCAGGGTCACCATTTGAACAAACTTAGTAGAGGACCATAAGCTGATACTACATGTAATAAATGAGAGCTCTGTGCCATGTGGTTCCAGAGAAGAAGATTTTTTTCAGTTTTTCCCTATACAAGCCTATGTAAAACTGTGACACCCGGGGTGGGGCCAAATGTGACCCCTGGGTCACCATTTGAACAAACTTGGTAGAGGACCACAAGCTTATAGCAAATGCAAAATATTAAACTTCTGGCTCTTGCAGTTTCAGAGAAGAAGATTTTTTAAGTTTTTCCCTATACATGTCTATATAAACATGTGACCCTTGGGGCGGGGCCATATGTGACCCCAGGGTCACCATTTAAACAAACTTGGTAAAGGACCATAAGCTTATAGTAAATGCAAAATATCAAACCTCTGGCTGTTGTAGTTTCCGAGAAGAAGATTTTTTAAAAAAAAATCCTATATAAGTCTATGTAAAACTGTGACCCCCGGGGCGGGGACAAATTTGATCCCAGGTTCACCATTTGAACAAACTTAGTAGAGGACCATAAGCTGATGCTACATGTAATACATGAGAGCTCTGTGCCTTGTGGTTTCAGAGAAGAAGAATTTTTAAAGTTTTTTCCTATATGTCTATACGAAAAACATGCAAAACCTCAATATACAAACTTTGGACCCCTGGGGCACGGCCATTTTTGACCCCGGGTCTTTATTTGAACAAATTTGATAGTCTAGGCATTGGCAATCATTTTAAAAGAAAAACTGTTGAAATCTGTCTAGCGGTTCTGGAGAAGATTTTTTAAGGTTTCGACCATATATGGTAATGGCAACCATCTTGGATGTAGCGCTGACCTAATTTTAACAAATCTAAAAAGCATTCATCTAAGGATCATCCATGTGAAGTTTGGTCAAAATTAGCCCAGCGGTTTCTGAGGAGAAGTCGTTTGAAGAAAAGTTAACGGACGACAGACAGACGACAGACACACAGACGACGGACGACAGACAACACACCATCCCTTAAGCTCTGCTGGCCCTTGGCCAGTAGAGCTAATGACAAAATGAAAATGAATGGTGTGGGGGGGGGGGGCCCTCTGCATGTGACGGTGTGTTTGCAGTGGTTGTATTCTACCCCGGCAACCACTAGAGGGTTTTGACCTCTATCCCAGAGTCCCATGGTGACCCTGGAGCAAATTATACTGATATTTTTTACATTTTATTGAGAAAGAACAAGAAATATCACTTAAGTGATAAATGCCCCCGAAGTATCCTTTGACCTCAAAGTATGACCTTGACCTTGGATCCATGGACCTGGATTCTGTGCACGTCGCGTCGTTTGTGGTGAGCACTTGTGCCAAGTTATTTGAAAATCCGTCCAGGCATGCAAAAGTTATTGACCGGACACAATTTGACCTTTGACCTCTAAGTGTGACCTTGACCTTGGGGCCACAGACCTGGATTTTGTGAGTGACACATCGTCTTGTTGTGGTGAGCACTCGTGCCAAGTTATTTGAAAATCCGTCCATGAATGCCAGTTATTGACCGGACACAATTTGACTTTTGACCTCCAAGTGTGACCTTGACCTTGAAGACCTGGGTTTTGCGCGTGACACATCGTCTTGTTATGGTGATCACTTGTGCCAAGTTAATAAAAAATCCATGCAGGGGTTTTGAAGATACAGTTAGGGACACAAATTGCGGAATGACGGACAGGTTTTTGACCTATGAACTTCAACTGTGACCTTGAACTTTGAGGTACGGACCTGGGTTTTGCGCGCGACACATCGTCTTGTTATGGTGATCACTTGTGCTAAGTTAATCAAAAATCCATGCAGGGATTTTGAAGGTACAGTCCGGACACGAACTGCGGAATGACGGACAGAATCCGGACGGTCATTTTTTTTTAGAAAAATGACACTGCAATTGAATTTTGCGTATACTGGACCTTATGACTTCCCTAACAACACCCCACCCCCGCCCCCTCCCCCACTCCAAGGACCACCACCCCCACCACCCAGGAGAAAAATATTATTATACACTGTAATCCCTTCATCAAAATCTTCATTTGAGACATAATTAAAACAAAATTTGACCTGTTACCCTCCACCCACCACCCACCCCCTCCAACCCCAGGAAGATGTCAGAGTTTTAAATCATTTGACATGCTTAGTATCTCTTTCATAGATGACTATTATACCAATTAATGTGCAAAAGTATGAAAAAATGACACCGTAATTGAAGTATCAGTATATTTGATGCCCCTTCCTGCAGGCCCCACCGATGACGTAGGAGGAAACAAATGTATACATTGCAATTCCATCATCAAAATGTTTCATTTGAGGCATAATTATCAAAAATAAATAAATAAAACATTACACCCACCCCACATACAGCACACCCAGTGTAGTTGAATTGTTCGTATATTTGACCTTTTGACCCCGCTGAGGGCCTCTGGGCTCGTAGCCAAAGATAATGTTGCTCTTGCATGACGTCATCATATGGTGGTCATACCCTAATTTTGGTTGAATTCCGTCCAGCGGTTTAGGAGGAAATGCGGTAACGGACAAACGGACACGATTTTAATATACTGTGTTTTTTTAAAAAACATGGGTATAAATACTACATGGGTATAAATACTACAAAACTAGCGGAGCTGTCTAGTTTTCAACACCAAACTATTTAAATTAACAATACGGTAACTAAACTGTACAGATCATGGGGCCCAGTTTTATGTATATGCACACTGAATATGAAACTGAAACACATAATGACCGGTATATTTGTGTTGAAACCCATCATTCTTCCAGATTACTTTATACTGAGGTTATTACGGTAGTTAGTGTTTTAAATATATATGATCAATAATATGTTTTAGGATGTGAAGGCCAGTTATTTTGCAATTTTCTCAAAAAAGAAGTGCTATCTTTAATGGTTTTGTTCAATTCCTCAACTGACTGGGAACAAGTTTCTTCCGTCGAGGAAACATATTGTTCAGCTTTAAATTGCAATTGAACATTGGTGAAAACATGATCCTGTTATAACTCCAGCAAACGGAGGCTGATATCCCTGTGTTACTTTCAAAAATAACTCTTAACAAGTAAATCCACGACAGCTGACATATTTTTAATAATTAAAAAAAATATATATACAAATTCTTTAATAATTTAAATTATTATATACAAAGTTTTATATGTTTTATTTTTCCCGGGAAAAAAAGCTTTTTCAAAAGTAGGAGATATATATATAATTCATGATTGTGCAAACTCTCAAATAAATGTCATATATGCACATTTTGAATACATAGCTGTACATACCATCACCAGCACATACCATTTGTTTGGCATTGTTAAAAATGGAGAAGCTCCAAGACAATGTAAATATAATACCTTTCTCCGAGGCAAACTCAGTGAGGTCGAGTGATTTGATGGGAAAATTGACGAGAGTTGTTATCTTCCGACTGTAGCGTTCCTGACTGAAACGTTTCAAATCTAATATACAAGTTAAGGAAGAAAATCTGTCAAAAAAACACTATTTGGTAACACTATTTCAACCAGTATTTTTTAAAGTATAAACTATAGGCTACATTTATTTTAAATTGAATATATTGATTATGAAACCAACAACAAAGCTTATACAAATCACTCTCTATGGCACGGATGAAAACATTAGATCAAAGTTAACATCTGGAAAGTCTGTTTTCCTGAATGGCCGATAACCAGTGCCTTTCACATACATCACTCAGTCAATGGAAACAAACAGAGGTCATCATGTGCATATATATACCACTGATCTGTTTATCATTGACGATTTAAATTTTTGTTTAAAAGGATTCAGAGTGGGAAACACATGAAACTTATGTACATGCTATTATAAGGCAAATGACAAAAAAGGATACGAAGAACTAAAACTGGAGGGAATTTCTGTATCGAAAATCTCTTTGTACACGATCGCCGCTTTTTACATTTGGCACACGTCTGAAACATAAATGACAGTATAATTAATAACATATCAAGGTGAAAAATCCCCCTGTTGACTTAGTTCTTCCATAGTATGTATAGTTTGTAACTAGGGCTCTGGGGTCTATATATATTTTGAATGGAACTGTAAACCAATGTCTTAAAATTGCGATTATAAAACACCTGATTTACCATCTGTACACAATGTGATGCCACATGTCACAAACAAACACCTGATTTACCATCTGTAAACAATGTGATGCCACATGTCACAAACAAACACCTGATTTACCATCTGTAAACAATGTGATGCCACATGTCACAAACAAACACCTGATTTACCATCTGTAAACAATGTGATGCCACATGTCACAAACAAACACCTGATTTACCATCTGTAAACAATGTGATGCCACATGTCACTAAAAAACACCTGATTTACCATCTGTAAACAATGTGATGCCACATGTCACAAACAAACACCTGATTTACCATCTGTAAACAATGTGATGCCACATGTCACAAACAAACACCTGATTTACCATCTGTAAACAAACAAACACCTGATTTACCATCTGTAAACAATGTGATGCCACATGTCACTAAAAAACACCTGATTTACCATCTGTAAACAATGTGATGCCACATGTCACAAACAAACACCTGATTTACCATCTGTAAACAATGTGATGCCACATGTCACAAACAAACACCTGATTTACCATCTGTAAACAATGTGATGCCACATGTCACAAACAAACACCTGATTTACCATCTGTAAACAATGTGATGCCACATGTCACAAACAAACACCTGATTTACCATCTGTAAACAATGTGATGCCACATGTCACAAACAAACACCTGATTTACCATCTGTAAACAATGTGATGCCACATGTCACTAAAAAACACCTGATTTACCATCTGTAAACAATGTGATTCCACATGTCACAAACAAACACCTGATTTACCATCTGTAAACAATGTGATGCCACATGTCACAAACAAACACCTGATTTACCATCTGTAAACAAACAAACACCTGATTTACCATCTGTAAACAATGTGATGCCACATGTCACTAAAAAACACCTGATTTACCATCTGTAAACAATGTGATGCCACATGTCACAAACAAACACCTGATTTACCATCTGTAAACAATGTGATGCCACATGTCACAAACAAACACCTGATTTACCATCTGTAAACAATGTGATGCCACATGTCACAAACAAACACCTGATTTACCATCTGTAAACAATGTGATGCCACATGTCACAAACAAACACCTGATTTACCATCTGTAAACAATGTGATGCCACATGTCACAAAACAACAGTTCATTGGATACGCTAGCATTATCTTCATGTTTTCTATAGGTGTACATGTCTTCAATATAATAATTATTGATGAAGCTTGGTTACATTTATAAGCATACAGGGCCTTGTACTTACGGAGCTCTCGTCCCCCATCTAGATAATAATGACTGATGAAGCCTGGTTATATTTATAAGCATACAGGGCATTATACTTACGGGGCTCTCATCCCCATCTAGATAATAATGACTGATGAAGCCCGGTTACATTTATAAGCATACATGGTCTTGTACTTATGGGGCTCTCGTCCCCATCTAGATAATAATTACTGATGAAGCCTGGTTACATTTATAAGCATACATGGTCTTGTACTTATGGGGCTCTCGTCCCCATCTAGATAATAATGATGAAGCCCGGTTACATTTATAAGCATACAGGGCCTTGTACTTACGGGGCTCTCGTCCCAATCTAGATAATAATGACTGATGAAGCCTGGTTATACTTATAAGCATACAGGGCATTATACTTACGGGGCTCTCGTCCCCATCTAGATAATAATGACTGATGAAGCCCGGTTACATTTATAAGCATACATGGCCTTGTACTTACGGGGCTCTCGTCCCCATCTAGATAATAATGACTGATGAAGCCTGGTTATATTTATAAGCATACATGGTCTTGTACTTACGGGGCTCTCATCCCCATCTAGATAATAATGATTGATGAAGCCTGGTTACATCTGGTTACATTTATAAGCATACAGGGCCTTGTACTTACGGGGCTCTCATCCCCATCTAGATAATATTGACTGATGAAGCCTGGTTACATTTATAAGCATACAGGTACTTACGGGGCTCTCGTCCCCATCCAGAATCTCCTCCTTCATGAAGTGATTCAGGCAATCTGTGATGTCAATCTCGGATCGCATCTGTAATATATAATAGAATATAGAGGTTTGGTTTGGAGTGAACATTAGATTTCTTTGATTGCATCTATAATTAAAAAATACAATGTGTGTAGGGTGTTTATATTGTGCCAATCATATACCTGCTGGACTTAAAGATCATTGAGACCAAGGGGGAAAAGATTCAACTAAATGTCATGCCATTATTTTGGTAGCGGTTCCAGATCAATAACACTTATGGTTAAGTCGCCACAAAAGTGCATTTTTCAAAATCTATTTTTAGCTGTGGTGACGACTTTTGGTCAGCCTAGTTTTTACTTTAAATAGGATCAACTAGACATCAAATGTAAAATTGCTATAAAGTTTTATGAAAATTAAAGTAGTTTCAGTTTTACTTAGGGACAACTAGTAATCAGGAGCAACATTCCTATAAAGTTTTATGAGAATCCATCAGGTAATTTCAGAGTAGTTGCCACAAACAAGACGGAGAGACACATGAATGCACGCCATATTCCGCTGCAAGGATTGAGCTGATCTATGATCAGTAGAGCTATATTAGACTATATAATGTTATCACTTGTAAGAACGTTTTTATTTAATTTACGTATTTAACACTTTACACAGTTTAATAAGAAAATGTACACTAAGCTTGCATTGCACATAACCCACCTTTGGTATAGGTAGAGAGAGATCCCAGAAAGGATCAAAGGTTGTTGACCGGTGTCCACACTCATCAAACTTTAACTCGCTCTTTAACTGACCAACAAAGATTTCTGAAATATACAAGTTTTCATTTTAATTGTAACCTAGCCAATCCAAAACATGCATAATCAAAGGTTATAACAAAAATAGTCAAATAAAAATAATTCAATTATTCAATACCGTATTTTACCATGTATAGTGCGCATCTATTTCTTAGAGGTCAAACTTGGGTAAAAAAGGTTGTTTCCGTGTATAATGCGCATCAAAATATTAGCTTTCCTAGATGAACCATTCGCCGAAAATAAAAGGTTAAAAAATATCTTTTTCTAATTGCATCACGATAATTAAAAACACAGCCAGCAGAATGATGGTATAACGAATTTAATTGTGGCAAAAAGCTTGTTTGTCGCGACGCAATTAGACATTAAATAAAATTTATGCTCATGACTTTTTACTGTTATTAACGACCAAGGTTGAAAACAATTATCTATCAATCGCCCGTTAATTCCAAACAAACAAACCAAACCCCTGCTGAAAACCTAGGAATTACACAATACTGACCATGCCATATAAACATCCATAAATTGTGTGTCATCGGTCATGGATACACGCCAGTTGATACAATGTTTTAAGCGGGCGAAACCATTTTTAATTTCAGTGCTCACACTGGCCATTTTAAATAAATAGCCATATATTTTCACTAACTATTAGGGAATTTATGTGCTGCAGTGGCCTAATATGTGTCACTGAGTTGCAAAGGTACTATGTAATAAAATCATGAGACAGCTTACACAAACAATTTATTGACATAATTGGTAATTTTTCTGTGTAGAATTGGGACATATCATAACTGATAAATATCATAATTAGGGAGAAACTCATACTGCAAATTGTGTGTAGCCTCTGATTTGTTTTATTAAACAAATTATCAAAATAACAGCACTTATTGTCGAACATGTGACGATTTCACAGGAGGCTTGAGGGAATTACAGGATGTTTATCAAATAAGGTCATTTGATAGCCTGTGGCCTGATATAGTAAATTTTTCAAAGGGTAATTATCAGCAAGACATTGTTTCGTTTTTTTGAAAATAAAATAATCGCCTCTTTTTATCGACAATTCTTTGAAATAATCGACATTAAGATAAAATAATCGAAAATGCCGTAATGTCTGCTGACAGCATGAGCGATGAATTAATTGTGTCAGGTCGTCGCTATTGAGTGAGAGTGGTCCATTCCATTATCTGTCAGAGACATAAACATTTTTACTGCATATCTGTCGGTTAAATCAAAAGATTACCCCCCATCTTCAATTTACGGCCGACCTGAAGTTTTGCTAGGATCAATTAGACATCAAGAGCAACATTCGTGTGAAGTTTCATGAAGATCTGTCAAGTAGTTTCAGAGGAGTAGTCGCTACATGTTTTCATTATATAACTCTATGTAAACAAAGATGGCTGCTGGCAGCCATGTTTTACATCGAATCAAAATAATTGTCACCAAGGATCAACATCATGTCATACTGATCATTTTAGGAAAAGACGCATATCAATATCACTTATAGTTTTCAATATATCCCTATATCTCATTCAAGAAGTACTCGCTACAAACTTGTTTTTTGAAAATCTATTTTTAGCAGTGGCTGCCATCTTTAATTTCCGACCAACCTGAAATGTTGCTAGGATCATTTAGACATCAAGAGCAACATTCCTGTGAAGTTTCATGGAAATCCGTTGAGTACTTTCAGAGGAGTAGTCGCTACAAATTTTTACTAAATAACTCTATGTAAGCAAAGATGGCCACTGGCAGCCATGTATAATGTCGAATCAAAACGATTTTCGACAAGGACCAACATCATGTCATGCTGATCATTTTAGAAAAAGTCCCATATCAATATCACTTAGAGTTTTCAAGAAGTAGTCGCTACAAACTTGTTTTTTAAAAATCTATTTTTAAATTTGGCGGCCTTCTTGGATTTCACATCAACATGAATTTTTGCTAGGATCAACTAGACTTCATGGGCAACATTTCTGTAAAGTTTCATGAAATTCCATTCAGTAGTTTCAGAGGAGTAGTCGCTACAAAAAACAATTACGGACGGACAGATGTATTAATATCACATAGAAATAACAGCCTGTTGTTTCGGGTTCCACATACTTTTTTAAACAAGAGGTCAATGACCTTGAAGCTCTACTGATAGGTTTTTGATAGCTAGATCAGCATTCCTGTGAAGTTTCATGAAAATCCGTCAAGTAGTTTCATAGGAGTAGTCGCTACAAGTTTTCATTATATAACTACAAGTTTTCATTATATAACTCTATGTAAACAAAGATGGCCGCTGGCGGCCATTTTTAACGTCAACATCATGTCATACTGATCATTTTAGAACAAGTCCCATATCAATATCACTTCTAGTTTTTCTTGCCCAAGAACACACCGACGGAACTCAGTGGTACCACGGAGGATTGAACCCGGGGCCTCCGGTTACAAATCCGACGCGATACCGACTGCGCCACGCCAGCCCTCACATCAAGAGCAGTACATTCGTGTGAAGTTTCATGAAAATCCGTCAAGTAGTTTCAGAGGAGTAGTCACTAAAAGTTTTCATTATATAACACTATGTAAACAAAGATTGCCGCCGGCAGCCATGATTTAACGTCAAATCAAAATAATTTTCGACAAGGATCAACATCATGTCATACTGATCATTTTAGGAAAAGACACATATCAATATCATTTATAGTTTTCAAGAAGTACTCGCTACAAACTTGTTTTTTGAAAATCTATTTTTAGCTGTGGCGGCCAACTTGAAATGTTGCTAGGATCATTTAGACATCAAGAGCAACATTCCTGTGAAGTTTCATGGAAATCCATTGAGTAGTTTCAGAGGAGTAGTCGCTACACGTTTTTACTAAATAACTCTTATGTAAACAAATATGGCCGCTGACAGCCATGTTTAGGGGGCACTCCACAGTTTAATGTACATTTCTCAATCATCAAACCCATGACAAGCCCTTAGCCTGAATCATTGAGCAAAAATAAATCACATCATCATTGTGTCATACATTTCTTAGAAGACAATAAAATTACCCATGTTTCCATACCAAATAAAAGTATCAAAAAGCATTTTCTGTACAACTTTAGTCCCATTTCTTTAAGATTACCCCACCCCTCAAAACATGTTAAACAAGAGGTCAATGACCTTGAAGCTCTACTGATAGATTTTGATAGCTAGATCAACATTCCTGTGAAGTTTCATAAAAATCTGTCAAGTAGTTTCAGAGGAGTAGACGGTACAAGTTGAAGTTTTTACTAGATAAACTCTGGGTAAACAAAGATGGCCGCTGGCAGCCATGTTTAATGTTGAATCAAAATAATTTTCGACAAGGATCAACATCTTGTCATGCTGATCATTTCAGAAAAAGTCCCATATCAATATGGCCGACCTGAAATTGTGCTAGGATCAACTAGACATCAAGAGCAACATTCCTGTGAAGTTTCATGAAAATCCGTCAAGTAGTTTCAGAGGAGTAGTCGCTACAAATTTTTACTATACAAACTCTATGTAAACAAAGATTGCCACTGGCGCCCATGTTTAATGTCGAATCAAAATAACTTTCCAAAAGGATCAACATCATGTCATGCTGATCATTTTAGAAAAAGTCCCATATCAATATCACTTACAGATTTCAAGAAGTAGTCGCTAAAATCTTTTTTTAGCCATGGCGGCCATCTTGAATTTCCGGCCGACCTAAAAAAAATCTGGGATCAATTACACATCAAGAGCAACATTCCTGTGAAGTTTCATAAAAAATCGTCAAGTAGTTTCAGAGGAGTAGTCGCTACAAGTTTTTACTATAAATATCTATGTAAACAAAGATGTTTAAAGTCGCATCGAAATAAATTTCGACAAGGCTCAACATCATGTCATGCTGATCATTTTAGAAAACGTCCCATATCAATATCACTTATAGTTTTCAAGAAGTAGTCGCTACAAATTTATTTATTTTAAATCTGTTTTTAGCCGAGGTGGCCATCTTCAATTTCTGGCCAGCCTAAAATTTTTCTAGGATCAACTAGACATCAAGAGCAACATTCCTGTGAAGTTTCATGAACATCCGTCAAGTAGTTTCAGAGGAGTAGTCACTACAAGTTTTTACTATATAACTCTATGTAAACAAAGCTGGCCACTGGCAGCTATGTTTAACGTCAAATCAAAATAATGTTCGACTGGGATCAACATCATGTCATGCTGATCATTTTAGAAAAAAGTCCCATATCAATATCACTTATAGTTTTCAAGAAGTAGTCGCTACAAACTTATTTTTTAAAAATCTATTTTTAGCTGTGGCGACCATCTTTAATTTCCGACCAACCTGAAATGTTGCTAGGATCATTTAGACATCAAGAGCAACATTCCTGTGAAGTTTCATGGAAATCCGTTGAGTAGTTTCAGAGGAGTAGTCGCTACAAGTTTTTACTATATAACTCTATGTAAACAAAGATGGCCAATGGCAGCCATGTTTAACGTCGAATCAAAACAATTTTTGACAAGGACCAACATCATGTCATGCTGATCATTTTAGAAAAAGTCCCATATCAATATCACTTATAGTTTTCAAGAAGTAATCCGTACAAACTTGTATTTTAAAAATCTATTTTTAGCTTTGGCGGCCATCTTGGATTTCACATCAACATGAATTTTTGCTAGGATCAACTAGACTTCATGGGCAACATTTCTGTAAAGATCCTTGAATATCCATCCACTAGTTTCAGAGGAGTAGTCGCTACAAATAAAAGTTTACGGACAGACAGACGGACGGACAGACGGACGGACGACGGACGCCGCACCACGGCATAAGCTCTGCTGATCTCTGATCAGTCGAGCTAAAAACCAATTTTAGCAATATTTCAATTGTCAATAATAAAAATAAAAAAAATTCCTACACATATCAGGGTCATGTCTGCACTCGTAATGCTCTTGCATATCAGGAAATGGTAAATTTTACATACCTAGTCCGGCGTTTTAAAAAGTTATTCCATGCTGATCTCCGTGATTGAAAATCAGCCATTTTACCTATTTTTAGAAAGTTTTTGATTGGTTCACATTTTTCTATTTATAGCCTCCAAAAACCCCAAAGAATGCATATTCCAATACACCAAAATAAACTTAGAAGTACTCAAAACTGAAAACAACATCAAACATGTGCTTCATAATTATTATAAATACCATCCATGGACCTAAAAGATGCTTAGTTGATTTCTTTCTGATTTACACCATGGACATTCATGCGAAACTGAGGAGTGCCCCCTTAAGGGAAAGTTGTCCGTTAAAAAAAATTGAAACGTCCCTTTTTCCATTTCGCGAATTTATTCCGGACGTCTTGACATACGTATTATTGCGATTGTCAAAAATTGGCCTAACAGCACCCTTTTAAGATAACACTGAAATAGCCTTTTTAACAGCTTTTTTGCAAACTTTTTTCTTTCGGTCTGTTTTTATTCCACAGCATGAAAAAGGTCTGAAATTTGCAATCAGTAGTCGTTACTCTAAAAAGTTGCCTCCTATAACCCGATTTATATAAAGCCGCTATATTATGCGTTTTTTTTTATTTTAACGCGACACGACATAATGACGTCATGTGACATGACGTCACCCCACATGCTATTCTATGTTTAACGTCATTTTACTATGACATCAAAATACCATAGCAACCAGTACTTAAATGGAACATTACCATTAGCAAACTGTACATATATTGAAACAGTGTTATGGCAAACCCAAGAATTACACCAATGGTTAGTTTTTAAATGGCAAAAAAAACACCTCAAACTTAGAAAATCCTACTAAAATTGCATATACCAACCGCAAGACACATGGGATCTTGAGATATCGCAAGTTAGATATCTCACGATAAGTTGCGATACATCTTGAGAAATTGTAAGATATATCTCTATTTATTTTGTGATATCAATGACTCAAGACACATTGAGATATCTCAAGATAATTATCTCAAAACAACTTAAGATATCCCAAGACAGTTATCTCAAGATTACTTGAGATATATATATTGAGATATCTTGAGATTAATTGAGATATCTCAATACAAATATCTCAATATAAATTGAGGATATCTCAAGATAAAATGTGATATCTCAACATGGAGTATCTCAAGATAAATTAGACATATATCGAGATATCTCAAGATACGGTGCATCGTGGAGTATAACAATATACATATTTTACCGAGTTGTTCATAATCTGGGTTTCGTAGCAATGCGGGTTTGCCTTATCGACAAATTACATTCTAACCGAAGTAGTTCTCTTCGCAAACAAACCGAATGGTAACAAACTTTGAAAATATGTTGAAATACAGACAAAAAATCCTTCATTTGACTGTTTTAGTAAAAAAAGGTTTGACCCTTAAGTGGGCACTCCACAGTTTAATGTACATTTCTCAATCATCAAACCCATGACAAGCCCTTAGCCTGAATCCTTGAGCAAAAATAAATCACATCATCACTGCGTCATACATTTCTTAGAAGACAATAAAATTACACATGTTTCCATACCAAATATAAGTATCAAAAAGCATTTTCTGTACAACTTTAGTCCCATTTCTTTCAGATTACCCCACCCCTCAAAACATGTTAAAAAACCAATTTTAGCAATATTTCAAATGTCAAACTTGTGAAATAAAATATTAAATTATAAAAAAATATTTCAAATGTCAATAATAAAAATAAAAAAAAATCCTACACATATCAGGGTCATGTCTGCACTCATAATGCTCTTGCATATCAGGAAATGCTAAATTTTACATACCTCCGCGGCGTTTTAAAAAGTTATTCCATGCTGATCTCCCCGTGATTGAAAATCAGCCATTTTACCTATTTTTAGAAAGTTTTTGATTGGTTCACATTTTTCTATTTATAGCCTCCAAAAACCCCAAAGAATGCATATTCCAATACACCAAAATAAACTTAGAAGTACTCAAAACTGAAAACAACATCAAACATGTGCTTCATAATTATTATAAATACCATCCATGGACCTAAAAGATGCTTAGTTGATTTCTTTCTGATTTACACAATAGACATTCATGCGAAACTGAGGAGTGCCCCCTTAACGTCGAATCAAAACGATTTTCGACAAGGACCAACATCATGTCATGCTGATCATTTTAGAAAAAGTCCCATATCAATATCACTTAGGAGTTTTCAAGTAGTCGCTACAAACTCGTTTTTTAAAATCTATTTTTAGATTTGGCGGCCATCTTGGATTTCACATCAACATGAATTTTTGCTAGGATCAACTAGACTTCATGGGCAACATTTCTGTAAAGTTTCATGAAAATCCATTCAGTAGTTTCAGAGAAGTAGTCGCTACAAAAAACCATAATAAATACCACGGCATAAGCGCTGCTGATCTCTGATCAGTAGAGCATAATTTTCTGTAACTGTGCCTCGCATTATTTAACAGGCAGACTTACCTACAATCCGGCTGTGGTCATAGCGTAAGTAGTTATTCCAATACTCTGCCGCTTTTTCTGTGTCACTGAAATATACAAATCAACAATACCGTAAAAATAGCACTTTAGTAACCTTAAAAATGGTTAATGTCAGAACAGGACAGCTACCCTGACAATAAATGCTATAAATTACTTTATTCAGCGTTCCTTTTGGGAATGGTCCTTAGAATTGGGAAAATGAGCATCGCGAACATCAAAATGGGGAAAATCAAACCATATGAATTGTAAGAATTAATATGGTTAATGATATTGAACCATATTGAATAATGGCAAAACATGTCGTAAATTATGTTTTAAGGGTATATTTTTAAGGCTTTAAATATTAAAAAAAATATATATATAATTATATTTATTTTTTCCTTTTCAATCGGGAATTTTTTCTTTCCAATCAGGAAAAAACATACTTTATGGCATTAGGAATAATGGGACTGAATTTCAGCCCCCAAAACAGCCAAGAAAGGAACAATGATATTGTTTATCACAAAATGTACAAGCACACAGACGGCGGCACTGAGGTCAATCTTCTGTCAACCATGAGCGACGATGTTACAGAATTTGGTAACTATATCCTAATACTGGACCTTGGGGGTGAAAGAATCCAAATAAGAAAATAATCTATGACAATGCAAAATATCAATAGAACTAGTGTTTATATAAAAATTTGTCACCCAAACATGCAGTTTTTAGGGTGACGTGAAAATAAATTTGAGAGAAAAATAACTACTTTTTATACTATGGTAGCGCCATTTGGTTAGGCACAAAAACGTGAAATGCAGAATCACTCGACAATGCAACACAGTATAAACTATAGCTGATGTTGAACATGATTCCTGGTAACACATACGTAGTACGCATATATCCCAATATAAATCTAATAATCTTTGTATTGCATACACACTTTTAAGTTAGAAATAAAATAAGTTATAACATTTTACACAAAAAAATAATAATATTTGAAACAAACATACTGTCATTACATCGTCACAATTTTCACAATGAAATCAACATTGCTTACATCACATGACATACTTTCTTTGACATGAACTGAAAATTGCACTAATCACAAACCAGTATATACTACACACCCAATATGACTTTACTACACGTCAATATGGGCGAATATTGACGAATCCTGTTACATTGAAAGCAAACGTAGATTGTAATGCATATGCAATAAATCTGTTTATGTGTACAATATGTCACTGTACGGATATCCACCAAAAGGCATATACATGCAAAATTAATAAATCTTTTCCTTTATGCGTTTACCATTTCCCACATTTCAGTTCTATTATTTTTCTTTCACCAAAAAAAATCATATCTTTATTTTTGTTTTGCGTTGTTGTTATTTTTGTTATTCTATCCATTAAATGCCAGAGATATAGCCTCTGATTGCTCTATTCTAGTCAAACATTTCCTTCTATCATGCCATAGTGCCTGTAAGTGGTATGAAAACAATTATATGAATTATGTAATGATTATTGTATTGTCAACTCCATTAAGATATTGGATTAGTTGTATTGGAACAGTCCTAGATGGGAAATATGGCTTCAATTAATTACCAAATCTACACGAGAATGGTAAGTCTCACGGGACGCGCAAACTATATTTCTTGTATGTTCATTATCATGTCAGTTATTAATCATCGCAAACAAGAATCAATAAACAATACTGTTATCTTCATCCCATCATCTGCATTAACAATATATAGGTGCAATGAACACTTTCTGTCTGCTTTTATGCCTTCCTTTTTTTTGTAAAATAAATAATAATGTGATTGGGTCATAATCAATGAATTTGGTTTGGAAAAGAACTGATGAATGGACTAAAAAAGGGCGCAGGATATGTGAGGATCTATGATAACCTGAAGTTGGTGTCTTCAATGTTAGTTAGTGGTTGACGAGGTTCACCCTCTCGTGAAGACGCCGTTGTGTAAGCATGTAAACGCTAGATTTGGGACATGCACTTTTTTTATACAGTTTGATATATATAACTTTTTAAATAGTTCCCTAGAATAAAAATACTTTAAAAGGTCCGTTAGTTGAAATGGTCATAATTCTTCACATTGTCAAAATAAAAGATGACTTTCTCATTGTGAAACAGTCAACTAATGATTCCAGGCCATAAAAACACTGCTGTAATGCAGTGTCTGGATACAATAGTATAATATTATACAAGTATGATAAAAAAACACACTGAACATTAACAATAAAATTATGACCGTTTTACAATTGCAATGTTCATGTTTAGAAAACATTTACACGCACACTTTTGGGGGAATAAAACTCAAATCATGATGAGGGAGCATTTGAAAATAAGGCCGATCAAGGTTTCAAAAAAGGGCCACACAATTTGGATATATAAGTACACATACTTCGAGAATCTGTCATCATCAATGGTAAGCGGTTTTGGTTTTGTCGTGACCCGGTTTACGTCCTCGTGCAGACCCTCCAGCAGGTAACGCAGGAACTCCTGGGCATCTTGCTGCTGGTAGCCGCAGAACCTGGGCGCAAACTTCTGTATCTGTGACTTGAAGGAGTTGGGAGACACGTAGGAATTACTCTTGTCCTTCCAAAATGACGTTATTAAGTTGGCATATGCTGGAATAGAAGTGAAACAAGCATCAGAATGAAATCAGCTCAACAGCTTATTGCCCTTTTATTGCCCTAAACCAACGCTTATTTAACGAGTGGTGTGGGGGTGGGGGAGGGGGGTGATGGGGACAGGGATCCTGGACAATATACTTTAAAACAGAACAAGAATGTTAAGCAAATGTATAAGGACCAGATAATATGAAGTATGATCAATCTATAATCTGACTAACTCTGCATGTTTTGTCCAATTTAATGTTGTTTATGAAATGTCTGGTCCAGAAAACTTGACACGGCGAGTTTAGCTTTTTGTTGTATACATATCAATTCACAATGCTTTAAGGCTACATGTGTTTTTTGTCTTTTTATCAAAGCATTATTACTGAGTTATATTCGTACAACTCACTGATAGCAATACGAAAACCCTACAGGTATGAACTAATATTTATAACATTTTAAAATGCAAACTCACCAAACTGTCAAGTTTTCCACACCAAACGTTTTTCTTAACAATCATTAAATGGAACATGACCTCAGGTCCAATTAAGTCCATTTTGATCTTTTATGGGACTTAAGCACATTATTACGGTTAATTTTTATTTGTATTTGACACCTTAATCCTTCCAGATTGACACCGTAATCCTTCCAATCTCAGATTGCCTCCGTTAACCATTAAGAAAAACGTCGCAATAATGCAATCAATATTTTATAATGCAAGGTTAGAGAACTTACCTATTATCAACGTTCCCTTTAATTTACTGGTGGTCTTGTTCTTGTCCAGAACATAGTCTTCCTTGAGGCAATATTCCAGCAGTAATTTAGTATTGCTGAGGCTCTGCAGAACTGAGTTCATAAAACACTGAAAATAGTAAATATATGTACACGTATTTGTTAAAGGGACACACGGCAATCTTGAAGTTTTTATCAAGAATTAAAATTAGCGCTTTGACTTATTAATCCAGTATCATTTTGACAAAATCGAGTTGCCTATAACTAAATAAAAACTTGAGTTTTCATTTGTTTCTTCCTATTCTACCATAGGTTTAAAAATATTAATGGCGACATATTCTCAAGTTAGTAATATCAGGGCTTTTTTTTCGGAAATAGGGGAAGAGGGAATGGGGGATGGTGGTGACTGTCTAGAAACAAAGTACCATTTGAAACCATTCACCAAAAATATATTCTTTATTGTAGTTAACACAACAAACACAGTATTTAATACAGTATTTAAATGATACAAAAACAAAGTTATTTATGAAACTTACATATATATTAATAACATTTGATTGTCCATAAAAATGAAATCTTAGAATATTTTGAAATGAAAAGAGGGTGATTCCGATTAAATTGTAAGGACTTTTCTCTTGTATATGAGTGAGATATATGGTAAAGTAGCATGGTGGTAAGGTGTTCTAAAATAAGTGATTTCCTACTTACAGTATTTCCGATATTCCGCAAGCCAACCTTGCCTGATGAGCTATACTTGGATACAGTTCCTTGTTGCTACAAACAAATGGAAAAACAAACTATTATTTTTAAGGGATAAGGCCATGGGTAAAAAATGTTTTCGTTTGCTGTGCTCTGACCTACTCACTAAAAAGACAGCAGCTACCCAACTTTTTCTTTTGAGCATTTAGGGGAATAATCGCACCAAAATCGGGAATATATTTCGTTCATTTGATTTTTTATTGTAATCAATCTAAACTGAAAACATCCCATTAATGAGCCACATTAAATCAGAATGTATATTTGATTCAGATAGAACACTATGTTTTGTAAAACACTTTCACCACTGTCAGAGAACTCGGTAAAAAAAAGTACCTGCTCACTTAAAGGGACACTGTCCGTAAATAAGCAGATATTAAGCATAGCCAAATAACTGTCTGATTTTCATTCAGTGAAATGTATGCATAAAAAAACATGGACATAGACCCAGATAAGTCGATAGTAATACATTCGAGAGTTTGAAAAAAAAGTTGTATTTATTATTTGTAAACCACAATATTTAGAGTTTGTGCTGATCACGTGACATTAGCGCACTGGGGTCTGGAAATATTTTGAAAATTCACTTGCCCAGGGCAAGTAGATTTTCAAAATCCACTTGCCCTGCCCAAAATGTCACTTGCCCCAATTTCAAAAGTCACTTGCCCCAAAATGTCAACATGCCTTTTTTTTTTGAGACCATGCGCCAAGTTGAATACTTTTCTATTACTCTTTTTTTTTGTCATAATGTTGGACATGATTTCATTGTAAAATTAATGGCTTTAATTAGGAAGGATCAGAGCTATAGTTTGTTACCATTATGTGTATCAGTGTATTCCTCCACCGGTGTGAGAGTCGGCGGGGATACCCCGAGGATAAGACATCACTGATGAACATAGGGTAGGGAATTAGATGAACCTGGTACCAATACGGTAATATTAGATATTGGCAGATCCTATGGAATTAAGACACACATAATGCTCTTTAAGTGCAGTAATTACAAAAGGGCAGGCAGATAACAACAAACAAACAAATATGCATTAGATCGAACTTTTTTCTACTTTTACTTTTGTTATAGACCACACCAGATAAAAAATAAGAAATATTCATTAGTTCAAAGAGAAGTTATTTCCTACTTTCACTTTCGCTATAGAATTCACGTAGATAAATCAGCATGCTCATTTTTCTGTGTTTGAAATTATTCGCAAGGCTTAGTATGCCTAAATCTGACTGGTATCATATGTACATGTAGTTGTTTATCTGTTGATATCTTTTTGAGATGCCAATTCTTCGAATAATTATCCAAATTTGCCAAGGTCAAAGCAGATCTTGCAAACAGTGGCAAACATGCTTCAGGTTCAAAACAAAAACACGCCATTCCGTCATTGATCTCTGATTTATTTAAAAAAACACATGGCATTTTGAAATAACAAGAGGTCAATGACCTTGAAGCTCTACTGATTGATTTTGATTTCAGGAAGTAGTCGCTACAGACTTGTTTTTTGAAAAATTATTTTTAGCCGTTGCGGCCATCTTGAATTTCCGGCCGACCTGAAATTTTGCTAGGATCAATAAGACATCAAGAGCAACATTCCTGTGAAGTTTCATGAAAATCCGTCAAGTAGTTTCACAGGAATAGTCGCTACAAGTTTTCATTATAAAACTCTATGTAAACAAAGATGGCCGCTGACAGCCATGTTTAACGTCGAATCAAAATAATGTTTGACTCTGATAACCATCATGTCATGCTGATCATTTTACAAAAAGTCCCATATCAATATCACTTATAGTTTTCAAGACGTAGTCGCTACAAACTTCTTTTTTAAAAAATCTAATTTTAGCTGTGGTGGCCATCTTGAATTTCTGGCCGATCTGAAATTTTGCTAGGATCAATTAAACATCAAGAGCAACATTCCTGTAAAGTTTCACGAAAATCTGCCAAGTAGTTTCAAAGGATTAGTCGCTACAAGTTTTTACTATATAACTCTATGTAAACAAAGATGGCTGTTGGCAGCCATGTTTAACGTTGAATCAAAACAATTTTTGACAAGGACCAACATCATGTCATGCTGATCATTTTACAAAAAGTCCAATATCAATATCACTTATAGTTTTCAAGTAGTAGTCGCTACAAACTTGTATTTTGAAAATCTATTTTTAGCCATGGCAGCCATCTTGAATTTCCGGGCGACCTGAAATTTTGCTAGGATCAATTAGACATCAAGAGCAACATTCCTGTGAAGTTTCATGAAAATCCGTCAAGTAGTTTCAGAAGAGTAGTTGCTACAAGTTTTCATTATATAACTCTATGTAAACAAAGATGGCCGCTGGCAGCCATGTTTAACGTCGAATCAAAACGATTTTCGACAAGGACCAACATCATGTCATGCTGATCATTTTAGAAAAAGTCCCATATCAATATCACTTATAGTTTTCATGAAGAAGTCGCTACAAACTTGTTTTTTAAAAACCTATTTTTAGATCTGGCGGCCATCTTGGATTTCACATCAACATGAATTTTTGCTAGGATCAACTAGACTTCATGGGCAACATTTCTGTAAAGTTTCATGAAAATCCATTCAGTAGTTTCAGAGGAGAAGTCGCTACAAATAAAAGTTTACCGACAGACGGATGCCGCACCACGGCATAAGCTCTGCTGATCTCTGATCAGTAGAGCTAAAAACAGATGCACACCTATTCATTACGACACGCATAAATAGTCTCTGTGATCATCAAACAATGCCGTCAAATTGTCATAATCGTTTAATTGCCCTACTTGATTACAAATTGGTTTGATTGAATCGCCATTGTTTCACATTACACTTTCACAAAAAACGATGTAGTTTTATCCATGTAGGTAGTGAACGGGAGTTGTTTCATTGGACATGGGTAGTGAACGGGAGTTGTTTCATTGGCTGATAAAAATAAATTGATTATTTGATTGGATAATATGGATACATTACTAGGTCAAGTGTTGCGTCATGATTTTTAATTACTGAAAGAAGATGTGCCTTGGGTCACTACGACACACAGATATACAAAGCGACAACACCATCTCAATAACTGATTTACACTTTACACACTGATGTGTATTTCACACTAATTATCTGGCACATGCCTTACTTCCAGCATAGAGGGGCTCGTTACGGAGGTATATTTCACACGGTATACAAATTCTAAATTGTCTCAATTGAAGATTGGTACCCCAAATGTTCCTCGGCCAATCAAATTCTGATAAACTGTCAAGTGGGAGGGATTAAACATTAACGAACAACACAGGTCAGTTTTATGACACTTATCAGTAATTGCTCAAGACGAAAGCGATGGGTGGTTAATTCCTACGCAATTAACGACAAACTTCATTCAAGGCAAATTTCCCCTTGATTTTTATCTAATGCTGAAACGTCCATTGGGCAAGTGACGGACAACCAGATTTACGAAGTTCACCTACCCGCATCCAAAATCCACTTGCCCGGGGCATCGGGCAACCACATTTCCCCGAGCCCTGGCGCAGTAGGTTTTGTATACAGGGCCTAAATTAAAAGATTGTTTGTTTGCAGTTTGCGACCGACCCATGGCAAATCCGCCGACCCAAACATTTTTTTTTTTGAATTATATTGTGAAGTTTCATAATGCTCTCTCGTCCGTCGGATGGGGACGTAAACCGGGCGGTCCCGTGTATCGGTCTATCCTCCGAGCACGTAAAAGAACCATAGGAATCTATTCGATAATAAGAGTAGGACAGGTTCCCGGATTCCTATGTATCCTTCCCCTCTCTCTGGGGCGGCTCTAAATAACCTATACTGTGTTGATGAGCCGTTAAACAACATTCAATTCATAATGCTCTGATCAGATATATATTGGATGCTTGGAAGTAATCTCTGCTGCTCAAGTAAACTGAAAGCGTCTACATGACTAACCTTGTGAGTGATGAAAATGTGAGGATGGTGTCTGTGAAAATGACACTTGAAGAGAATATTGTTCTTTGCAGTAACGTAAACATTAACTGAGAAGTGAAATTGAAACAGGGTTCAATGAATATACTTTAACAGGGCTTGACATTAACCTTTTTTTTCTTTTTGCCATAACTTGGGAAATTTTATGCGTGGGAACAATATTTTGGGTAAAGTGTGTATCTCTACAAATTAATAATGTTATTTTCGGGCAAGTCATTGTCTAGCCCAAACTAAATTTCTACTTGCCCCGGGCAAATTTCGGGCAAGTGAAAATTTGACCATATTTTTCATATATTTCTAATGACGTGCGAATATTCAATTTATCTGTTTTAGATTAAATATAAAAATAGTGTAGATTGTATGCACTGGATTTGAAGTACCAAAGAAAAGATTTTGTCATTTGAAACATTACTTCGAAAAAGCTGGCATCGAGCACTGTTAATAGTTACGAAGTCTGTTTCATGTGTCCATAAATGAACATTTGATCAATGTTTTGTATGTTCTGTTAATATTTAACTAAACCCTTTTAAAAGAAAAACTCTATGGATAATACTAGTGAAGCACACGATAGTTGCATGCCGTTGATGGGCATGCGTTAATAATAAGAATGTGTTAAAAAAAAAAGCCATGGGTCGGAAACTGCAAACAAACAATTTTTTAATGGTGGCCCAGTATGTCTTAGGTAACACATCTGGCCCATTTAGCCCAGTTGGGAGCGAGCTCAACTATTGCGAAGTTCAAACATTATTACCCGCGAGTGTAATTTTAGTGTGGGTTGCAAGTTCAACCCCAGGAAGCGGTTCTTCTGTTTTTTTGTACCGTTATTGAATTCCGTCAAACAATCTTGGTTTTATTAAGTAAATATTCAATAATGGTTGGTGTGTTATGTTTGTTAAAGAAATTATTTTGTGTTTTACAAGTTAAAAGTTATAGATATTGTACCTTTAAAACTTTTTAAGTCGGAGAACAGCAAACTAACACTTTTGAGAATGACCTTATGCAAGTCTTAATTCTTAAAAAAGCATGTGACATCCTTCATGTTTTTCTTATCATTTTTTTATATGAATGAAATATTTTAGAAATGATCAAACATGTTACTGATGTTTGATAATTTCTAAAATAATTCAAAAGAAATTAGTTTGGCATAATATATAATTATTATCTGATGTATTATTTCTCCAAAATGTATTTACACTATTTAAGTTTTGGCTTTCCATTCATATGATTTATACCAATTAAAACTCCATCTGAATGTAAACTAGAAAATATGTTCATTGGAGACGGATATCTTGACAGCTCTATGGCTTTAGGTGTCCGAGAAATGGACTTACATACAGACAAGGGTAACACATACCTGATTCACTTTGTGGCATGGCATTAAGATTTGTTATGTATAAGACCATGCATACTAATTTATACTTACAGTTGATATTGAGCTGCTGGAACTCTGCCGTGACAATGACTTGGACTGCTGTGTGCCAAGGTCTGCAACACTATTTTTCCTGTTAGTTGGCAACACGTCATTCGATATTGATGAACCGTGCCCCACTGAATCTCTGTCTCGCGAAGAGTAAATGTTGTCATCGTTGTTTATTATTGATCTATTTTCTGAATAGTTTGACAATTTACTCACACGAGACCCTGATCGTAAATTGTCGTCATTTTTAGTTTGTTCAATGTTGTAGCGGTCTTTCCTTGAGATGCGACTACCCAACAGACTATCATCAGAATCTATGGTCCTCGGAGAAGCTTTCACACTATCATAACCATTCAGATGAATGTTTGAAATATCGTTAGTCACTCGATCTAAGTTAGCAACACTCCTTGACCGCTGACTACGACTTCCGACATCCTTCGTTGTCGAGTTTAACCCTGATGCTATGGTTGAGGAATATTTACGAGGAAGAGTACCAATTGAGGGGGTATAACTATAATCTTTAGTAGTGCTGGCATATGAATGATCCGCCTTCAATGGAGCCAAACGAGTGCTGCCTGTATTATTTTTTCTGATATCACTTGACGAAAAGTTACCCAACTTGCGACCTGTATGATCTAGCGGCCCTGGACCAATAGGAAGAGGTCGAGATGTTGGACGGCTTGATGCGTATAAAGAAGTTGTGTATGAAGAAGTTGGAGGTGTTGTATTTGAGCTATACTTCCTCGATGCTGATGGTGTTCTAGTCCTATATGAGGATGAGTAGGTTGTGACGCCCCTACTGCCTGAACTAGCTCCTGGCATTGTTCCCAATCCATATGTAGGTAATGGAGAGACAACCGTGGCACGGTAACTCATCGAAAGGTTTGGTGGAGAAGCGCGAGTGGTAATCTGGCGACATCAGACGTATTCTTTACATCATAAGAATCGTAAAAGTTTGGCTTCAATTCTGAAAAAAAAGCTCATACCTTAAATAATTTGTAATCTTCGAACATTTTTTTTATTAACGATTTTATAATTACAGAAATCAAGGTACCGGTACCAACTAACACTAGTATTCACTGATTTTGATGAGAATACATTCAAAACATTATAGTGAATAGCAAAATGGGATTATAATAATTTATGTAAATCTTGAAAATAAGAAATTGTATAAAATTACGTTTAAATTAAAAATGTCATCAGTTTTCGCTTTTCTCTTAAAAAGCAAGGTTTTGACATAGTCAAAGTTTCCATCAAACTCATTTTTTGCTCTAAATGTAAGAGACAACAAGAAACTATCATTGGAAAGAAAATTAATTTTTTGATGGGATTTGGCATGAATGAAACTTGTATCTATGCGAGTACTGTACTAAGCAATGTGGATTATTTATCTTGCTAGGATAAATAACATGGCCACGGCACACTTCAAACCCATAACTGATGCAGTGTTTCTGCAGGTCAAACACTGCAGGTCTCAATTTTTTAGGGGTCATCCTTGACCCCCTATGAAATTAACTGGGGGTCATTTTGTAAATATAGGGGTCATATTATTTGGACATGCATTTTGATGAATAGACCATGTGATGTCAGATAGACATGCATTATTAGTTGATTAGACATCTCTGGTAGATTGGTCAGCAAAAAAAGAAAGTTAACTGGCGTTATGTTTCATTTTGGGTTCGTCTGCCATTTTAGCGGCCGTATCATGATCATCTACGCGCTTTTATTTGCAAGAGTTTTTATATAAGCGCCTGCCTATTCAGACCTACCTTCACGCGATCGATATGACAACGACAATAACGCGGTAAGTACAGACATTAGTTTAACCTGTTCTAAAAATAGATCACTGTAAAATGAACAACATAATGAAACATAACAAAAGCCTAATTCTGATTAGCATAATAACAGTAAATTGAAATGAAATTATGAGATGTCATATGATCTATATGACGATGACAATAACACGAAAGTACAGGTATTAGTTTTTCCTGTTCTAAATATAGACCAAGATGTAAATAGAAATAAGTTCAGTCGTATTACGATGATAATTTGATGGGTATTTCATTTCTAGCCTATTCAATTTCATTGCGTCATGAAAAGCGCACAAGCTGATTTATGTAGCGTCGCAGATCATTTTAGTGCATCAAAAATGCAAGAAACGCGCTCTCGCGGAAACACTGCTGATGCTCTACCACTGGACCATGCTAGTTATGCTGTCTATTATGCCGAAAAAAAGGCCAATGTATTTCGTAGTCACTTAGATGATCACTATTTATGTATATACATCATGAAATCATCTTTCCTCATACACTGAGGCAGTGTGAGACATGTTTTGGAAGGGTTCCAAATACCTGGGAGACATGACCTAAATTAACCAACAAGTGAACCCACCCAATTCAGTATAGGTTAAATAATAAATACCCAACAGTTTATAGTACGCATATATGTTTTTGTTTGTTCTTAAGGCACATCTATCATTCATCATATAAGGATGCATGATCGGGTATCAAATAACAGCAAGTTACCCATCCCATCGATAGTGTTTGCTAAATAAATCAAATTCTTTTTACGCCTACGACTTTCCCCCAAAATCATAGATATAGTGTATACCGTAAAAAAATCCCAAAAAAACGAAAATAAATAAAATCAAATAACAATAAACAGAACTGCAATCACTGCAACAAAAAAAATCAAATTTCGGCAAAACATTCCTACCTGTCAAAATATTTCTACATTTCAGCCATCTTGATTACGACACAGGTTTCTGCGTGTCACTATGGAAACATTATTGTTGATCATGGTTTTTCGGAAAAGAATAACTCCTTGATAATGGAAATATTTAAGCATACACATATTGAAATATTTTACTTCATTATGATTGAGAATATTGAATAAAATAGTCACTACCAATTTTGACCTTTGTTATTTTCTGAAATATTTACCGCATTTTTAATTTGCCGAATAATTCTGCTCCATTATATCGGAACAGCTTCGTAAATTACTTTAGCATATAACGTAAACATTGCTAAATACATATTGTTTAAGACTTGCTTTCTTCCTATTGGTACTGCACACTCTCCTATAGGACCATAATGGCAGGAAGGGTGGTGGCATGTTAAACATATTTACATATATCCAAATATCTAAAAGAGATAGGCACAGCATCGTGATTTAAATTAGTGTTTAAAGGATGGATTATATGTTCTTCTTTTAGTGTGCTCAGGGGCGTACCTGGGCGTACGCACGTGCGTACAGGCTATTAAAGAAGCAAAAATATAAAAATGGCTAAAAATGCGAAATATGCAATAAAAACCGAAGGTATAGGGGGGTTAGGCACATTTGTGAATCCAAACTCGATGGTGCGTATACCTAAATTAGCCCCAGGAACGCCCCTGGTGCTGATTAGCTATTTAAGATCGCGAGTAAAAGTGAAGTTTTCAGGCTTTTGATTTTGACGGCGTGTCAGAGGTGAAATAAAGATACCGGGCAACAAAACGCGTCAACAGAGATCGGGTCTAGATAATGCGACGCCTGCATCAAAAAACAATTCGACACCTAAGGCATTAGGAGCAACACCCAAAACAACAGAGAAGGTATCGCCCTGTACAGAGTGTAAGACTGACCTGAACTCTAAATGTAAGTCAATAAGTTGTGATTTTTGCACATCGTGGTATTGTCTGAAATGCACGAAGTTGAAAGCAGATCTATTTGATGAGTTGGCCCGGGAAGCCAGTATACTGTGGACCTGTAAATACTGCATTAGAGCCCTGTCAGGGGTCAAAAATGTAATGGCACAAATGAAGACTTTCGAGTCCAGATTTGACAATCTTGAGAAGAAATTGGTAAGTTTGTCCAATCACCAAGAGATGACCTCAACACATTCCGCAGACACTGACTCGTCAGTAAATATACGTGAGGTAATACAAACTGAACTGCAGGAGCAACGGGAAATAGAAAGCCGCAGGCTGAGCATACTGGTACATGCCTTACCAGAAAATGATGAAGAAAACTTTGAGAATAAGAAGAGGAAAGACCATCATGATATTGTGAAAATCTTAAATGATGAACTGCGTTGTGAGGTCGAAATCGTAGACACATATAGACTAGGTCGGGTCAGGGAGTACGTACCAAACCCAGGCCCATTAAGATCTCGGTAAGGTGTTTTGATGACAAAAGAAAAATACTGGATTCATCAAGGAGGTTAAGAAACCATGTGACCTACTCAGGTATATATATCACACCTGACCTAACTTTTAATCTCAGAGAGGAGAAAAGACGAAGGGAAGGAAACGGAGAAACGGGTCTAGCAATAAGAATAGGAAGAATTGTTAAAGTGTCTGTGAGAAACGTAGGTGACCACTCTTATACACCACGAGACACCATGATAAACGTAGATGACCACACTTATACACCACGTCGCATAGTGCAGGAGGAACCCAGTCGCGTTCAAATGGAGGGTGCTCACGGGGAAGTTATTCAACCCTTTCGGCTGTGATTCCATAGGCGAATCTGATGGATGTACATTGTTAGAGTAAAAAGTTTAAATTTTGACAGTTCTAGTTCCTTTTTAAATTCTAGTCAAGATGATGTTCATTCAAATTATAATGACATACACTCTAGTGATCGTGACATGGATTCTAATGAATCTGATGAGTGTACATATGTTAGAGTTAGTAGTTCAAATTTTGATAGTTCTAGTTTCTTTTTACATTCTAGTCAAGATGATGTTCATTCAGATTATAGTGACATACACTCTAGTGATAGTGACGTGAATTCTAGTCATGGTGAATCTCATAAACACAGGGATACAAACGGACAAACTGAAAGTTTACTATACAAATGCAGACCTTAACAAGCTAGGTGAATTGCAAGTCATTATTTCATTGACCAAGCCAGATATTATAGTTGTTACAGAGGCTTTTCCGAAGACGGGTAAATCTACTCAAATTCATTGTAATGAATATTAATTGTTTTCATGGAAATATTACCGATGAAAGTAGGGGTGTTTTGATTTTTATAAAAGACAACATTCCAGCTGAAAATTGTCATCTACTAAATGACATGTCATCTCATCCAAGGAGTCTTCGTGGTGTGAATTGCGTTTAAATAAAACTGAGAAACTGTTGATCGGGGGCATATATAAAAGTCCCAATAGCGATAGGTTAAACCAAGAAAAACTACTTGAACTTATTTCACATGAACATGTGAAAAATTATAGACATTGTGTTATACTTGGGGACTTAAATTTTCCTGGCATAAACTGGGATAACTGGTCGACGATTCATAGTGAAAATCATTTGTCATTTAAGTTTATTGAGGTGATCAGGGACAATTTTATGTATCAGCATGTTCAGGAAAATACCAGGTATAGATATGAACAAGAACCTAGCGTATTAGATCTAGTATTTACCAATGAAGAGAACACAGTTGAAAACTTAGCCTGTGGTGATAAACTTGGGGCTAGTGATCATATCAGCATGACATTTGACATAAATTGTAAGTTCGATATTTCAAGTACTTCTAAACCAAGGAAAAACTTCTTTAAAGCTGATTACCCAGCTGCTTGTAACTATCTTAACGAAGTGGATTGGTCCTGTCTAGAAAATATGAACGTTGCCAGTTCTTGGGAGTATTTTATCAAACATGTAAATCATTGCATTGATCATTTGTACCATTAAAAAAGACAAATGGAGTTAAACCCAAACCCAAGTGGATGGACCATTATTGTGTGAGAATTGTAAAAAAGAAATATCACGCTTGGAAGAGATTTACTTTTAGCCGTAGTTACAGGGACTATCAAGAATACTGTAAATTAAGAAACAAAGCCTCTAAGGCAGTACACCACTCGAAGAGAAACCATGAAAAGGGCATTGCTCAGAATGCAAAAGTAAACCCAAAATCGTTTTGGGGGTATGTACGTGAACAAACTAAGTCAAAAAGTGGCATTCCTGATTTGAACGATGAAAAGGGAAATGTAATAACGGAGGACTCTGATACGGCTGAAAGCGTAAATACTTTTTTTGCATCTGTCTTTACTATGGAAGGAGACTCTCCATTACCACACTTTGAGGAAAGGGTAAATCTTGATTTCAACATATATAGTATAAACGTGACCCCAGATAAGGTTTTGAAACTTCTTAAATCTGTGAACACATCAAAAGCTTGTGGACCTGACAACTGTCATCCAATGTTATTAAAGGAATGTGCAGATCAGTTATACCCCTCCAAGGTATATTTAGCAAATCCATTCAAGAAGGAACAGTACCGGATGACGGGAAGGTGGCAAATGTGACATGTATATTCAAAAATGGTAAAACATTCTGAACCGGGGAATTATCGACCAGTGTCTTTGACATCAGTAGTATGTAAATTGCTGGAAAAGATTGTGCGAGAAGCAATACTTGATCATATGATGCAGCATGACCTTCTTTCAGACAGTCAGTATGGGTTTCGAAAACATAGAAGTACAATCTTACAATTGTTAAGGGTTTTAGACGACTGGACAGATGCGCTTGATGAAAACTGCCAGGTGGATGCTATTTATTTTGACTTTGCATTTGATACCGTACCTCACAAACGTCTCTTACATAAAATAAAGGCATATGGTATAGATGGAAAACTCCTAAAATGGACTGAAGACTTCCTTAAGAACAGAAAGCAGAGAGTGATCATGAATGGTAGTGCTTCAAGTTGGAGGGATGTTGTCTCTGGTATACCGCAAGGATCAATCTTAGGGCCATTACTATTCGTATTGTACATCAACGATGTCCCAGATATAGTTAAGAGTGTGTGTCGTCTGTTTGCAGATGACACTAAGCTGTATAATGTTATTAGATCTAAAGATGACCATTCTCAACTGCAACAAGATGTATTTTTTCTGTGCTCATGGAGCTCGTACTGGATGTTGAAATTTAATGTGAAGAAATGTAAAATTCTCCATATTGGGAGCTTAAACTATGAATTTGAATATCAAATGTTTGATAAAAACAATACATATTCACAAGTGACTGTTGATGAAACAGAAAAAGACCTTGGAATACCCTTCACAAACACACTAAACTTCGAAATGCATATAAATAAAACTGTAAATAAATCGAATAGCATACTTGGCTTGATAAGACGAAATTGTTTATACAGCTATACAAAGCTCTTATACGTCCACATGTGGACTATGGAAATTTGATATGGTTCCCAACACTAAAAAAGACCAAGCGTATTATAGAAAATGTGCAGAGACGTGCCACACGGTTAGTACCAGAGCTGTTAGGACTTGGTTACGAGGACAGATTGAGAGAGCTCAACTTACCCACCTTGGAATATAGACGGAGACGTGGAAATTTAATACAACTATTTAAAATCATCCACCATATTGATGATATAGACTAAACAGAATTATTTTCACTGTCTACAAACAATCAGATAAGAGGTCACTCTTTAAAACTTGCCAAACCAAGAGCTTGCAAAAGTATCACGTTAAATTCCTTCACCCACCGCGTCATCAATAGCTGGAATGCGTTACCAGATAGTATTGTGACTGCCAAAAATGTAGACAAATTCAAAAGTGAGTTAGACAAGATCTGGAGATCTCAAAGATTTGACACAAAAGAGATCTATTAAACCAACCGGAGACATCTAATTTTCTATCACGAGGGGGACGACAAGCCATCGGGGCTTAATATTTCCCCTATCAACACAAGGTAACACAAGGTAAGAGCTAGGATAGCAAAAGATGGACTTAGATAAAAATATTAATCAATTGATTTCTGAACAAAAAAAAAGTTTAATATATATATATATATATATATATATACACACTACTCAACTTTTATAATCGGTCACTTTTCAAAGAATTATATCTTTTTTAATAAATCATATTTTCATTTGAAATTTTAACTGGCGTCGTTTAGCAAATCTGCCTTGATTGGACTAAAACCTTGTTGATAAACTTAATAAAATATTGGTATGTGTTTCGGTGATTTCCAGTTTTTAGTATTCGTGTTATTTTCAAAAAAACAACTGGGTGACCTATTATAAACGTTGAGTAGTGTATATAGAGAGATGTCTTAGCTTATCGAATTGAAAACGGGCCAGTTTTATATAAAAGATAAAGAACTTAAATAATGTTTCTGCAAATGAAGGTCGAATCATCTTTCCATTCAGTTCGGTTTGCAATCCTAATTGCCTCACCAATTGCCGTAACCGTTAAAAATGGCGGGTTACCGATACCGACGACGTAGACTGAGCATGTCTCGTTCACTCAAACAAGCGACCGTCACAGGCCGATTTTTGAAACAGTGAATTTGATAGTGCATAAAGCGCATTTCAATTGCGATCATGACCAAGCGCCTGATCTACGTTCTATAAATAGATATATAAGGTTGGGTTCTCTCTCAATATTGTTTACACAATGCAGGTGCGTCACTCAATCAAAAAACTACCTGAGGGTTATTTTGTAGATATACTAGAGGTGAACGTTTTATGCAGGTATGAGGCGGAGGTAAGAAAGGGATTTGCAGAGGATTAAGTCGGGCAATGTCTCCGCTGAACCTTGCAAAGTAGTCTATAGTTTTTTTTCCTGTTGATTTTATGAGATTTGGGTATGCCATTGAAAGTTCCGAGTGATTCAACGGTTGCATCCTTGGGCATTATGGAATATCCAAGATGGCGTCCAATATGGCCGCCAAAATATAACACAAAATATGATGTCGTTTCAATAATGTTTTATCTTGTGATTTAGCATGCTTTGTTAATTATAAGCAACGGATATCTATTAAGATGTCACAAAATGATAAGCTTTTACCATTTTCTATATTTAGATATCCAATATGGCGTCAAAATGGCGGGAAAAATAGGGAAAAAACATATTTTCAACACATAACCACATTATTACGTCAATTTTAATCATCGTTGCCGGTTGCTAGCCACATTATTATGTCAATTATAATATTTGTAGCCAGTGTTTGGCATATAAACTATATAAATACTTCATTTTGGCAATAAGTCTGGTATATAATAAATTATGTTAATTATATTAATTTTAATAACATAACTAAATTATTAATTACAATAAAGCATGATAGATTGAGCCTGATACATGTACTTCCATGTCATTGTTTTGAGTTTGACTGATGTTATTCAATTTTAATTACTTTGTCATATATCACTAAACCTGTGTTCTATAGATGTAATGATGTCAATAATGAACAATTACTTCCCTTTGTTGCAAATCCGCCATTTATAAAGTAAGATATTATTTTCGAGCCATTTTGTTCGGGCAGTCTACATGTACTTTTTGATGACATTGAAGCGATAGCAGCGGGTAAGTATCTGTTATTTTATGCATGAATGTTGTGTTTTATTACACTGTATTATAGTTTATTACAAAATACGATAAATACTAAAGCAAAGAAAAAAAATATTTTGAAGTTAATAGAATAACCTAACATACTGGAATGCGTGTTGAGGATTTATAAATTACTTTTCATATTATTGAACATTCATTATAACTCAAAACGCAAACTATTACAATTTCTCATTTCTTATTTTATAACATACAGTTACTTCCCCTTTTAATCCATATTCGCCATTTGCAGAAATAATTACTCCCCTTTTTCCGTGTATTCGCCGTTTGTACAAGTAGCGATTATCTCCCCTTTTATTTATCTATCTTCCAAATAGCCAAACCCCTATTGGGGACATATACTTTACATACACTTTCTCTTTTTTTCAGGATAAATATGTCTATTCGATGGAACAGGAGTCAGCATGGCAGAATGTTACTTTAAAAAGGTAGACCGATGTCGTCACGAGGAGCAAACAAACCAATATAAGCTACGCCAGTCCAGCCCGGATAAACACTATTATAAACGCCAGCAGAAGTTATGGTGATGGACTGAGTGATGACTTGCAGTATAAACTTGAACAAGATAGTTCTTGTACAATCCGGTGCCACAGGAACTGTGTTTCGACGTACACGTCCCGCTTTCATTTAAATTTACACTTGAAGCGATCTGGCACAAGTGAAGATGGCAGTTCTGTATCGCCACCAAAGCGTAGAAGAAGGTCAGACACACCCAAGTTTATTCCACAGGAACATTGTGTATTTTGTGGCGCATCATGCCAAGTGACTAAAGACAAAAAGCATCCAAAACGATGGAGACGAGCGTATCTTTTCAGAACAGTTTCTGTTAAAAAATCAGGTGAATATCAGGATTTAAAAAAGGAAATACTGGACATCTGCAGTAGCAGAAACGATACGTTAGCAGAAGAAGTGCGTGGGAGAATAGAAGGTATTATAAGTGATTTTACATGCTGCCGATGCTCGTTCCAATGTCGATTGTAGAGCTAATTTAACTGAAAGATGCTGAGGATAGGTTTGACGAATCGTCTGTTCACAAAGAAAAACTTAAAGGAAGGATCGACACAAAAGACAGATTGTCAATCAGAAATAAGCTTGAACTTTGCATTGATCCATTGAAACCGGAAATTCATCCAAACGATATAGTAAACATAGTTACTGCGAAGATAGCTCCAGCTACAGTCAACGTCGACACATTCTTAGAATTACGAGCAAAACAGATGAAAGACTTTGAAAATAAGTGGCCAGGAGGTTTCAACGACACAATATCCAGATCAGTTGTTACATAAGCAGAAACGAAGAAACACATCAAGGAGGCAGAGACGAAAGTATATGATACTAACCTCGTGTATTCCAGAGTAATGGGACTTCAGGCAAGCTCACGGGTGGTTGATATTAGGAATATATTATCACACGAATTAGCACCCGTTCCGACATCCATGTTTGCTGATTCTGGTGCCATGAGAATTGCGAAGTCGAAATCAGTATTGAAGAACTTGTTGCAAAAGGAAATCTCATCCAGGAATATATATAGGGAAATAGAAAGTACGATTATAGATGGATCGGCAATACTTTACATTATCCATTGTCCTGCAAATGGAAATGTCAGTCATTATTTATGATGGGTTACAAATAAAACAAAATGTTACTGGTTTATATTTATTGGAATAAGCTGGCCATGGTTTCAACAATATATAGTGTAAAATAAAATGTGTAGTTAATCAAATTGGAACATTTCAGGTAAATCCAATGTTCATAGTCCAAACTAAGTTTAAATTGTAACTGACCACTGTACAGTGTAAACCCTGGGAACAGATGTTCACAAAGACAAGTCTTAAAATTAAAAACTTCTTGCATAGAAAATAACAAAATTCTTAGAATATGTTAACTACACTATGCTGTGCCCGCGAAATACCGCGACACAAAGTTCATAGATTATTTTAAAGTTCTTCGCGTTCCGATTCCACAACGTCTTGCACCGTCAATAGTAGTATTTGAAAACTTTGTGTAGGTGTATCCCCAAAGATTGCACCAATGTGGACCACCGCAAACGAGATCCGGATGAAGCCATGACGACGACGACAGACCACTAGGCATCTCATCTCCTCATGCTTCGATATCACAACGTCTTGCACCGTCAATAGTAGTATTTGAAAACTTCATGTAGCTGTATCCCCAAAGATTGCACCAATGTATACCACCGCAAACGAGATTCGGATGGAGCCATGACGACGACGACAGACCACTAGGCATCTCATCTCCTCATGATTTTCACTGAAATATATACACGACAAGCCAAAGACACTGGTACAATATAAACAACAAACACAGGGGAGGGTGGGTGGGTTAGTTTGGAGATAACAATTAAATATCGATCTTTAGAACACAAAAACAGATCGATACTGACCAAATGGCGGTCACTGCGAAGAGGTGTATGCGTTAGAATTACACGTTCATAATAACCTCTGATTTCCACCCCCTGAAATAATTAGTATTTGTTCCCTAGTAGAACAAATCCCATTATTTAAGATGGGTTACAAATAAAACAAAATGTTACTAGTTTATATTTATTGGAATAAGCTGGCCATGGCTTCAACAATATATAGTGTAAAATAAAATGTGTAGTTAATCAAATTGGAACATTTCAGGTAAATCCAATGTTCATAGTCCAAACTAAATTTAAATTGTAACTGACCACTGTACAGTGTAAACCCTGGGAATAGATGTTCACAAAGACAAGTCTTAAAATTAAAAACTTCTTGCATAGAAAATAACAAAGTTCTTAGAATACTGTACAATGTAAACCCTCGGAACAGATGTTCACAAAGACAAGTCTTAAAATTAAAAACTTCTTGCATAGAAAAAAACAAAGTTCTTAGAATATGTTAACTACACTATGCTGTGTCCGCGAAATACCGCGACACAAAGTTCATAGATTATTTTAAAGTTCTTGGCGTTCCGATACCACAACGTCTTGCACCGTCAATAGTAGTATTTGAAAACTTTGTGTAGGTGTATCCCCAAAGATTGCAGCAAAATGGACCACCGCAAACGAGATCCGGATGAAGCCATGACGACGACGACAGACCACTAGGCATCTCATCTCCTCATGCTTCGATATCACAACGTCTTGCACCGTCAATAGTAGTATTTGAAATCTTCTTGTAGCTGTATCCCCAAGAATTGCACCAATGTATACCACCGCAAACGAGATTCGGATGGAGCCATGACGACGACGACAGACCACTAGGCATCTCATCTCCTCATGCTTTTCACTGAAATATATACACGACAAGCCAAAGACACTGGTACCAAATACAATATAAACAACAAACACACGGGAGGGTGGGTGGGTTAGTTTGGAGATAACAATTAAATATCGATTTTTAGAACACAAAAACAGATCGATACTGACCAAATGGCGGTCACTGCAGGTCTAATTACACTAAATCAACAGGATGTGCTCGCCTGGTGCAGTCGAAAGTAGTTCTGTATTAAAGAGTGCTAATCTTTTTTTCTTTAAAAACATTTTTTTAGTGCAGTTTCCTGTTATTTTTTGGCTGTAACTGTATTCTGGACATGTTGTTGATATTTGAAAATGCAGCTCATCATGTTTTTGACAGTTTTTGGTATAAATTTGAGAAGTGAAAGTAGACAGGGTATGAAATTGCAAGGGGTAAAAATAGTGTTGACCTTTGACCCGGTGTTAGTATACAACTGAAGAAATGTTTCTTAGAAGGTATTAAACCCCCTATTTCCTTGTTGATGTTTAATAGCAGACATGTTTATTTGCATGATAAAGTAAGTTTCCCAGCATTCTAACGAGGTTTGAGTTTTTGACAGGTTGTCAACATTCTAACTTTACTATGGAAGGGCAATGGAGACTCATTTAGGCTATTATAACCTATAAGGAGAAATCATGTATTTTTCAGAATTGCATAAAAAATGATTTTCTAGGCATTTATTTTGTTCGAATAGGTGAGTTGAACTGAGAAACAGAGAAAAAAAAATCATTTTCAGACTTTTAGACTATTTAAGAGTGTTTTTGGCAACTTTTCTCAAATTTTCTGATTTTCTCTAAAAATGTGATATTTTTATTTATTTTTGGAATTTTTGTGAAAGATATATGGCAAAGTGTGTGGTATACATACTCAGGGATGCAAAACAAAGCCACCAGAGTTGATTTGATGAGAAAATGTTGAACGGTTGCTGAGATATTGGTTTTTTTATTATTTCTTAATTTCGCGACAAAATCGACTCGATTTAGTGCATGGTCAAGCGCAGGTAAATCGCATTAATTTCAAGACAAAGTCATTCGGCATTGCGAAACAAGTCAAAATGTTCTTTTATTAAGTTGTTGGGTTGAATCGACCAGTTTAATTAAAAAACATGACGCAAAATAATTCCTTATAGGTCTAATTACACTAAATCAACAGGATGTGCTCGCCTGGTGCAGTCGAAAGTAGTTCTGTATTAAAGAGTGCTAATCTTTTTTTCTTTAAAAACATTTTTTTAGTGCAGTTTCCTGTTATTTTTTGGCTGTAACTGTATTCTGGACATGTTGTTGATATTTGAAAATGCAGCTCATCATGTTTTTGACAGTTTTTGGTATAAATTTGAGAAGTGAAAGTAGACAGGGTATGAAATTGCAAGGGGTAAAAATAGTGTTGACCTTTGACCCGGTGTTAGTATACAACTGAAGAAATGTTTCTTAGAAGGTATTAAACCCCCTATTTCCTTGTTGATGTTTAATAGCAGACATGTTTATTTGCATGATAAAGTAAGTTTCCCAGCATTCTAACGAGGTTTGAGTTTTTGACAGGTTGTCAACATTCTAACTTTACTATGGAAGGGCAATGGAGACTCATTTAGGCTATTATAACCTGCAAAGAGGTGTATGCGTTAGAATTACACGTTCATAATAACCTCTGATTTCCACCCCCTAAAATAATTAGTATTTGTTCCCCAGTAGAACAAATCCCATTATTTAAGATGGGTTACAAATAAAACAAAATGTTACTAGTTTATATTTATTGGAATAAGCGGGCCATGGCTTCAACACTATATAGTGTAAAATAAAATGTGTAGTTAATCAAACTGGAACATTTCAGGTAAATCCAATATTCATAGTCCAAACTAAGTTTAAAATGTAATTGACCATGTACAGTGTAAACCCTGGGAACAGATGTTCACAAAGACAAGTCTTAAAATTAAAAACTTCTTGCATAGAAAATAACGAAGTTCTTAGAATACTGTACAGTGTAAATCCTGGGAACAGATGTTCACAAAGACAAGTCTTAAAATTAAAAACTTCTTGCATAGAAAATAACAAAGTTCTTAGAATATATTAACTACACTATGCTGTGTCCGCGAAATACCGCGACACAAAGTTCATAGATTATTTTAAAGTTCTTCGCGTTCCGATTCCACAACGTCTTGCACCGTCAATAGTAGTATTTGAAAACTTTGTGTAGGTGTATCCATAAAGATTGCACCAATGTGGATTACCGCAAACGAGATCCGGATGAAGCCATGACGACGACGACAGACCACTAGGCATCTCATCTCCTCATGCATCGATACCACAACGTCTTGCACCGTCACTAGTAGTATTTGAAAACTTCTTGTAGCTGTATCCCCAAAGATTGCACCAATGTATACCACCGCAAACGAGATTCGGATGGAGCCATGACGACGACGACAGACCACTAGGCATCTCATCTCGTCATGCTTTTCACTGACATATATACACGACAAGCCAAAGACACTGGTACCAAATACAATATAAACAACAAACACAGGGGAGGGTGGGTGGGTTAGTTTGGAGATAACAATTAAATATCGATTTTTAGAACACAAAAACAGATCGATACTGACCAAATGGCGGTCACTGCAAAGAGGTGTATGCGTTAGAATTACACGTTCATAATTACCTCTGATTTGTACCCCCTGAAATAATTAGTATTTGTTCCCTAGTAGAACAAATCCCATTATTTAAGATGGGTTACACATAAAACAAAATGTTACTAGTTTATATTTATTGGAATAAGCTGGACATGGCCAATATATAGTGTAAAATAAAATGTGTAGTTAATCAAATTGGAACATTTCAGGTAAATCCAATGTTCATAGTCCAAACTAAGTTTGAATTGTAACTGACCACTGTACAGTGTAAACCCTGGGAACAGATGTTCACAAAGACAAGTCTTAAAATTAAAAACTTCTTGCATAGAAAATAACAAAGTTCTTAGAATACTGTACAGTGTAAACCCTGGGAACAGATGTTCACAAAGACAAGTCTTAAAATTAAAAACTTCTTGCATAGAAAATAACAAAGTTCTTAGAATATTTTAACTACACTATGCTGTGTCCGCGAAATACCGCCACATGCCACTCGGCATGTGTATGCCACATGCCGCGTGGCACCGCCAAACATGGGGGAAGCGGAACACAGCTTAGATAATACAAATCCTCCAAAGAGGTATGACAGACGTACTTCAACCAATGAAGCGATTATTTCATGTCATATACAAAATCAAAAAATCAACCAAAAAACCTCCAAAGAGGTATAACAGACATACTTCAACCAATGAAGCGATTGTGTCATGCCACACGCCGCGTGGCACCGCCTAACATGGGGGAAGCGGAACACAGCTTAGATAATAAAAACCTCCAAAGAGGTATGACAGACGTACTTCAACCAATGAAGCGATTGTGTTATGTCATATACATAAACAAAATCAAAAAACTTTAAAAATCAACCAAAAAACCTCCAAAGAGGTATAACAGACATACTTCAACCAAGAAGCGATTGTGTCATGTCATATACAAAAAGCACAAACAGAAACCTCCAATGAGGCTCAACAACAGTTTGTTGCGATAAATTAGCTACGGAGAGCTAATATAACCCAAATAGGGAAAATATAAAAAAAATCTATACGATTGCCAAGCCACAGCCAAGCTTAAATGTTGAATGTATAATTTTCTCAATTTAACTTATAAACATTGAATTCCTTGTTGTAAACCATTCACAAACAAGGCTTGCCTTGATAAAATAAGTGTACATCATCCCAATACAGCATTGTCTTAAATGAACTTTTATAAGATTTCAATATTTAACATAAAAAACATCGACTTTTGCTTCGTTAGGATTAATTTAAAAGCCCCAAGTTAAAATAATGTGGAGGCAGGCCCCACTGTTTATCATCCTTAATAGAAATACAAAGTACCAGGCAACAAAGAATCATCTACTTCCTTGTTCCTGAACAATGAAATGCCACTATATACATTCATTGGCAAGAAATTAAGCAGTTCAATATATATTTCCAAATTCAACACAAAATAAGTGTTATAGGCCTACTTTGACATTCACAATAGAAAACTAATGTCCATAAACTCTTCGAGCAAAAACGGCAGGAGCCCAAATGTATACAGTTCCGTGCGACATATTCACTTTGGTTTTCATAGTATGAGTCTGGACTGCAATTAACTTAGTTCATAAACCAGGTCTAAATGTTTGTTCATGGCTATCATTTATACTAGCAAATTGTAAACGGAGAGCTTAACATATGATACCAACTACTGAAGGTCTCTATGGTACGTCTCGCAACCGCATGTCCGATACCCAGTTATTCGACATAGGAACATTGTTGATTGGCCTTTCGACATCGTGATGGTGACACGTATGGCGTAAAATAACCTATAACACAAGAGATCTAATTATAATTAAAACAGCGTCAGCCACCACTCTGTATAAAAACAACAGCCACTGAATGAAAATATCAGTGTACGCAAAAAGAATAAATGTGTAAAGCTGACTGCTAGACGAAAACATTTAGGACATTATACTGTTATAGCAGCAGCAGACACAGCAGTAAGTAAAACATATCTGTAATCCAAACTTTGATCTTTCTTGTCGTGCCCTTAATGGTTTATTCTCTTACTGCTCTGGATTCTGCCAAGTTACTGAGTACCTTCATTGTGGCTTTCTAGGCTATTGTTTTTTGTATTATATTTCCACGAGCATATTTGTGTTTTACTTATATTGCCTATTGATGCTGCCTTGTTGGTTAGAGATTAGATCATGGCGGGGATTTTTTTATTTACACTGTCCTGTTTTAATGGGATGACAGTAGGGTAAGTGTGAGGTTTGGTGCACCCTAGAACCGGTTTAAACCCCCGGTGGCCTACTTTGCCACTGACTGTTCCAAGGCGGTAGCCCTATTGTCAACCCTTTTGTGTTTGTGATGTCGTTTGCATTTATTACTGCTTTTGCCCTCTTGTTTGTCTGTTTGCATGTTTGTTTCTGTGTTTTGTGGTTGACTGTCCTCCTTGAATGCTACTTTCCCTGTCCGATCTTTTTATATATTTTTTGATATATATCTATCATCAATTTGACAAAAAAACAATAGCATAGACCTGCAATAAACACGCCGCCAGTTGTCAATAATAAAGCACATGCAGTTGTATTATAACCTATTGTCAATATACTTTGAAATAAACAGTAGGGCGGAGATATCTAAGTACTGACGACATGTTAATTACATGCTCATCGACATACTCACACTCTTGGTGTAAATAACATAACGGGTAGTATATACCGTTTTCAGCCATTGAAAGTGAACCATATTCCTAGTGTGTGTAAAGTGGTGAAACTCCTGGTCTAAAGTTAGTATATTCATTAACCAACATTCATGCATTTGATACTCCAAGTGTAAAAAGTGACAATTTATACCGGTTTGTTATAACTGCGACAACAAAAAGCGCACCAGTTGGCTACTACACTCGCAGTCTGCGTCTTCGCCTTACACATTCTGATCCTGGTTGACTTCCCACGATCAGCATCACAGTCGTCAAGAAATGCATCTAAAAGAAAAGAGCGTAACTACCTGTATATTTGGTGAAAATTCATATAGGGCACCTGTATGTATGTAGAGCATGCGTACACATTGGGAGAAAAAAAGATATACTAGTAACATCTTTTTTATTATTTATTTTTTCCATATCAGGCTATTTTATCAACATTTTAGGGTCAAAACAGACCTGTAATTTCTAGAGAGTATTTAGGCAATAATCTCTCAGTTTTATCTACACGTATATAAAAATAAATAATAACAAACTTTAATTTAAATGGGGCATACTATATAATATATATATATATATATATATATATAACTCGCATTCTATCGAGTTTGCGGAGGCTTTTTATTTAGGAATGAACATTTAGGCGAAACGTTATTCTGAGTGTTATTACACCCACCCCAACCTACTACCTTCCCCACCCTTTCCATTTATGTGCTCTTCTAGATATTTTAGAATGTTCGTACCTGTGAAAAAGTTGTAGGATATTAGTATCAAATGGGTGGATGCACACAAAAGCAAATATGCACTTATAGTAACTTATTTCACACACCCACCTGGGTGGCGATGGGACAGCAACGGGAGTACCCAGAGAAATAGAACAATGTTAAGAATAATGAAAAATATTTACTTGCAGAATACACATAAATTAAGATCCCGTATTTCTTTAAAATCCGATTTTAGAATAAAGTCCAAATAATATTGGAAAATGTCCCTTTAATTTAAATTGTATAATGTCATTTTATTTCAATTTTATTTTAAATCATGTCGACATCATCATTATAAACACTCATAAGTTACACCACCCAGTAAGGAATGAAACATTTTTGAAAGGTGATGTTGGGGAAGTGGAGGTGTATCTACTATTAGGCCATATAGGCCCGGGTCTATACATCAATTTGAAAAATGAAAATAAATAAATGAAGAAACAGTCCAAAAATGCTATAAAAACTGAAGCCAGAGGGGGTTGGGGTCAAAATTTGTTTATTTTATTTTACAGTGTAAGTAATTCACTTTTGTGAAATGTTAATTCTCAAATTTGGCCAAAAATTATATCTTCAAATACCACACAAGTTCTCTGTCAGATATACGCCAAAACGCACCATTGCATACCTAAGTTAAAAAAAGCCCCCAGACCCCCGCCCCACCCACCTCCCCCTCTTGTCAAGAAAGGTTTCTTTTGTAGGTGATTTCTAAGGGATTATCCCATCGCAACCCCTCATACTAAAAATCCTTGTATCCATTATGTCATTCAAACAGGGTAATACAGTAATACAGTTACATTCCATTTTCTTTTTATAATCAGTTACACTTCACCATAAATCACACTTAGTTTTTGATATGTCAGCTTCAACAGATTCAATCTCAAATAAATTACGCATACACAATTTCAATATACACAATCTATTAATAGACGAAAACAAATTGGATGACGGGTCTCGTCCGATCATGTTTCACCAATGAATGCCTTCCAGTTTGGTCACGTGTAGTGACTACTGACAGTCGTCTATTTTAATGACGGCTGTGGAGCAGTCTACCGACGACGCAGAAAATACCAATTTAGACTGGTATTCAGATCCGGAGCTAGACCGGGTACCATGGGCCCAATCTGGTGGAACGCAAAAGTTCCCTCAGGTAAACTATTGAGTAAGTTACTGTGAAGCATAGGAGTGGTGAAAGACACAGGGCTGGTATGTATTGAATGTTTTTCTTTATTTCTGAAACATTTAACTTGCTTCTAGCGAAAACCGCATGAAAATTGAAGGTAAGCTGGACATGCTGCACTACTTTTTGTGAAGCACAGTTTGAAGTGCACTTTGGTCATTTTGACCTCAGAATTCAAAAAGAAGGTGTTTACTTTCAGTTTGGAAAATATTTTGTGAAAAAGAGCAGGTCAGCAAATCATCTAAGGCCTATTTTTGTGTTGCACTGGGCATGACTGATACTACATTGTGTGTGTTATATGGCCAGCATAGTCAGGACTGGATATTTTTGGGTAGATATTTATTAACAACCCTATGTAAAAATAATGGTGGTCTAGGTCCATCCCCTATTCAAGTACTGAGCTATTGTTGTTTATTAGCTCGACTATTCGAAGAATAAGAGAGCTTATGTAATCATCCCGGGGTCGGCGTCGGCGTCCCACATCAAGGTTTGCGTGTAAGCTGTGTTTGCAAGTCTATATCTCTTACATTTCTTATCCTAGCACAACCAAATTTGGCCATGGGCTTCCTTATAGCATTATCTTAAGGGCTGCATAAGCAATTTTGGTTCCTGTAACCCATGGGCTCCCATGGAACCCAAATTATGTAGCCCATAAAATGTGTCCCATTTCACATCAAATTTTGCGTGTAAGATGTGTTTACAAGTCTATATCTCTTATAATTCTTACCCTAGCACAACCAAATTTGGCCATTAGCTTCCTTATAGCATTATCTTATGGACTGCTTAGGTAATTTTGGTTCCTGTAACCCCTTGGCTATCATGGAACCCAAATTCTGATTAATTAAAAGCCCTTAAAATGTGTCTGTTTCACATCAAATTTTGCGTGTAAGCTGTGTTTATAGGTCTATATCTCGTACATTTCTTGTCCTAGCTGAACTAAATTTTGGAGTTGGTTTCCTTATAGTATGTTGTAAAGGGTTGGATAAGTAATTTTGTCTTCTGCAAATTCTGGGCTCCCATGGAAC
>JAWPHD010016317.1:0-50487 GCA_037043455.1 Cyrtodaria siliqua
GGTGGGGGTGGGTGTATGTGTGTGTGTGTGCGGGGTGGGGGGAGGCTGGACGACATCCTCGTTGATTGCACTCGTCCGTTTTTATGTGTGTTTATTGGGGCGGGGCGGAATGGTGACGGTGGGGCGGGGCGGAATGGTGTCGGGGAGGGGCGTAATGGTGTTGGTGGGGCGGGGGCGGAATGGTGTCGGTGGGGCGGGGCGGAATGGTGTCGCTGGGGCGGGGAGGTATCAGAGGAGGTAGTATAATATAGTAGTGCACAATAACTAATTCTTTAGTTTAAGTTTGAATTTATAGTAACCATTTAAATGAGGGCCCTAAATGACAGTTCATATTAAATTTATAGTAACCGGTGAAGTTGTACGGTGTGTCTTGACGCTTAAATTGGCAACTGCCGTATAAAAGCCACTAGATGGAGCTGGGGCAGGTTTTTCATTTAAATTTATACATGGTTACATCAGGGAGTCCTTTTTCAAAATCTTGAAAATTCCACCTCATAAAAGAATATATATATTTGGCACAGAAGTACACTGATATTAAACACTTGTATTGGTAAAACAATATTTGTGTAAAAGCATTTATTATTCCTAGTTTCAAAGTTTATTTAAACCCAACTGACAGAAATTTGAAAATATGAGGGAGGAGCCTGTGGGGTCATGAACTGAGAAGTGTACACAAATACACGTGGTAGTGTTTACAGCAGACGACATGCAGTAGTTAGGTAGTTGTTACATTACAGCTGGAGAAACCTGAATGGAAAATGTATGAACACTTGAAGAAAATAGTATTACAGTTATTTTAATCCTGAACTTGTTTTATATAATAAACTTATCTTTCTTTAACTTGGAACATTTCATTCATGTTGCAGAGAGGTATATATATTGCCTGTTGATTATTATAATAAGGTTTAAGATGTTCAAAAGAAAGAAAGTAGAATAAAGTACCTTTAACGATAACATTATTGTCTGGGTGTTTTGAGTATCCATACATGTATAATTCACCAGAAGTGTCCCATGTAAGGTACATCTTTAGGGTTTGGATACAAGTGTCTCACTTGGTTTAGAACGCATTCTGGCATTATCTCTCTTTGTGTAAGTTCTACATGCGATTCACTCATGGACTGGTGTCTTCTTGCTAAATAAATAGGGTTGCTCCAGAGTCCTCGCCTGTCCAACATCACCCAAAACTTTTTGTAAAGCCTTTTTCTAATGACATTATTGCCAGGACGTGCAGCTAAGCCCCTTCCAAGCCATGCTTGCGGATAAGCAGTTACACATGGAAGGTTCAAACAGTGTATGCAAGGAATGTTATGATCATTGTGTTCATTCTGGTCATGTCCTTGATTGTCTACATCATTTGGGCTGGGTAGAGAGGCACATGCATTTTGTAGAACACCTTTGTCTTTGTTGTGCACCGTGTGAACCACCCTAGCAGTACTCTGAGATGGGACATTTGTATCTGTGTTTGTGGATAAGTACTGTTTATGTACTTGTGTTCCTGATAATAAATCATCTCTATCATGTCCATATTGAACACCAGAATCAGAATCACCACTATGTACTTCTATATCCCACCCATGAAAATTGAATATTCCTTCAGTAATGTCCTTCTGTTCCTTTGTCATATATACTATGTACTTCCTTATTTTGTTATCTTCATCATGTCCAGCCATTTCTAACAATAATTATTTTAAATTGTAATTCCCAGCACAATATGTTCTTACAATATCCAAGTTATACACAGAACTGATCCCTGATCAGTACACTGTTTCACCAGACAAACTATAATTGGCAATTAATTTTCATTTAACACAAACTTAATATATCATGAACTATTTGCTGACAGTGTGAATATATATGGCATTGATTTCTGTTTAGTCATCATATTACATTTATTTTGGCTGTAAAGTTCATAGAAGTGCCATTTTAATGTGATAAACAGTGGAATTGAGAATAAAACAAATAGTGAAATAGAGTAAAACATGGATAATCCTGTTGAACAGCCTGGATTAAATAGAATACGGGATGCTATGAGATTTCTAGCAAGGACATATCCGTCATGTTCTAAAGAAGCTAGAAAAGAATCTAATCAACGACAGAAACAAAGACAAAGCAGTCTAAGGGGACGAATAGAATATTATTACTAGACAGAAAATGAAAAAATGGAGTTGCTCAACAAAATGGATAGATTGAAATTGTTTCTTGGAGAGGGAAAATTCAATGTAATTTCAACTTTTGAGCTCTTACACAGGGTTTTTGATTTTTTTATCAACACTAACATGTCATCAGAAAGAAATGGAGATAATGCAGCAGACTTAGATGAGTCGGTATACATGTACCAGTACATAGACAAAGATGATGCAGTTGATGAACAGCTGTTTGTTGGATCTGTCAGTTCCGTGAAAAATCTGGTGTCACAGGTTGAATCACATGCATCTAAATGTGAAAACAATATTAAAATAAAAGACAGTAAAAGAATACGCCATGTACTTTCTCTAAATATGGAATGTGAACAATCAAATCATTCATTTTCATGGACATCTTCACCACACATAGAACAGGGAAAATTTCTAGTCAATGCAAGGATTGCTCATGGCTATTTTACTTCTGGTATGTTACCAAACCACTTAAATAAATTTTGCCAAGAAGCAAATATTGGTGAAATAGGCGATAAATACATGAAAGAGCTGCAAACATCATATGAAGAGGTAGTCTCCAGTGCGATCAGCAGATCCAAGGAACAAGTATTGCAAGAAGAAATAGCAATATCTGCAGCTGGCTTGTCTGAAAATGAAGATGTCACCGTAATAAACATCCTGACTGATGCAAGGCACTGTTGGAGAAAAAATGCCACATTTAGTGATGTTGTCTGCATTGGACAGGAGACAAAGAAAGTTTTAGATGTTGAAACAATATCAAAGAAAGTAGATGACCCCTGTTCTCAACGGCATGAACTTATTGGCGTGAAAAGAATTTATGAATACTTTGATGAGAATGATTGCCCAATCAATATCCATGCTCATGACAACAACAACCAGATTACCAAATATGTACGAGAGGAAAGAAGTCCGACGCAGAATGCTATCGACACATGGCATATGACTAAATCCATAGCAAAGCAAGCTAAAAAAATTACATCAGGATTTAAATGTAACCATGGAAAACTTTGGCACGAGGAACTTTCAGACAAAGCAGCTGCAATAAGGACTCACATCTACCATTCTATGAAAAATAGTCAAAACAATGCTGATAAATTAAGAGAAAATATTTTAAACTTTGTGGAACATTACCAAGGTCATCATGACAGTTGCTTCCAAAGCTCAAGGTGTAGATCTGACCCGAATTATGAATGTTCAAAATTTATTCTAAAATGTGATAAAGCCGTAGCAATTTTGACTAACTTTTTGAAAAACTTGCCAGTATACAAAGAAGCTGAAAAATATAAATATTGTATGGATACTCACTATGTAGAGTCATTTAACTACGCCCTTCTGCAGTATGTGGACAAACGAATTGTGTTTGGTGCTTCAAGTTATAAGTTAAGAATTAATTTAGCAACTTTAGACTGGAATGAGCATGTAAACAGAGAATCATCATCAGTTAGGGTAATGAGCTACAAAAGAAATCCTGAAATGACATACACAGTTCCAGTAAAAAAAAGGAAATTAAATAGTTTCAAAGAAATGATTTGGAGTCAATGGATTGATAAACTTTACTCCTAGCTGATCTGTAAGTACATTGTTTTATGTCGTCTGCTGTTTACATTGCTATTTTTAGAATCATTCACTGTAACTGACAGCCCAGCATAGCTGGTGTAATTTGATAGCCACTCCTCCAATCTCTCCCTACCAGGGTAGGGAATTTTGCCCCTTTAAAGGGGCAACTGCCGTATAAAAGCCACTAGATGGAGCTGGGGCAGGTTTTTCATTTAAATTTATACATGGTTACATCAGGGAGTCCTTTTTCAAAATCTTGAAAATTCCACCTCATAAAAAAAATATATATTTGGCACAGAAGTACACTGATATTAAACACTTGTATTGGTAAAACAATATTTGTGTAAAAGCATTTATTATTCCTAGTTTCAAAGTTTATTTAAACCCAACTGACAGAAATTTGAAAATATGAGGGAGGAGCCTGTGGGGTCATGAACTGAGAAGTGTACACAAATACACGTGGTAGTGTTTACAGCAGACGACATGCAGTAGTTAGGTAGATGTTACATTACAGCTGGAGAAACCTGAATGGAAAATGTATGAACACTTGAAGAAAATAGTATTACAGTTATTTTAATCCTGAACTTGTTTTATATAATAAACTTATCTTTCTTTAACTTGGAACATTTCATTCATGTTGCAGAGAGGTATATATATTGCCTGTTGATTATTATAATAAGGTTTAAGATGTTCAAAAGAAAGAAAGTAGAATAAAGTACCTTTAACGATAACATTATTGTCTGGGTGTTTTGAGTATCCATACATGTATAATTCACCAGAAGTGTCCCATGTAAGGTACATCTTTAGGGTTTGGATACAAGTGTCTCACTTGGTTTAGAACGCATTCTGGCATTATCTCTCTTTGTGTAAGTTCTACATGCGATTCACTCATGGACTGGTGTCTTCTTGCTAAATAAATAGGGTTGCTCCAGAGTCCTCGCCTGTCCAACATCACCCAAAACTTTTTGTAAAGCCTTTTTCTAATGACATTATTGCCAGGACGTGCAGCTAAGCCCCTTCCAAGCCATGCTTGCGGATAAGCAGTTACACATGGAAGGTTCAAACAGTGTTTGCAAGGAATGTTATGATCATTGTGTTCATTCTGGTCATGTCCTTGATTGTGTACATCATTTGGGCTGGGTAGAGAGGCACATGCATTTTGTAGAACACCTTTGTCTTTGTTGTGCACCGTGTGAACCACCCTAGCAGTACTCTGAGATGGGACATTTGTATCTGTGTTTGTGGATAAGTACTGTTTATGTACTTGTGTTCCTGATAATAAATCATCTCTATCATGTCCATATTGAACACCAGAATCAGAATCACCACTATGTACTTCTATATCCCACCCATGAAAATTGAATATTCCTTCAGTAATGTCCTTCTGTTCCTTTGTCATATATACTATATACTTCCTTATTTTGTTATCTTCATCATGTCCAGCCATTTCTAACAATAATTATTTTAAATTGTAATTCCCAGCACAATATGTTCTTACAATATCCAAGTTATACACAGAACTGATCCCTGATCAGTACACTGTTTCACCAGACAAACTATAATTGGCAATTAATTTTCATTTAACACAAACTTAATATATCATGAACTATTTGCTGACAGTGTGAATATATATGGCATTGATTTCTGTTTAGTCATCATATTACATTTATTTTGGCTGTAAATTTCATAGAAGTGCCATTTTAATGTGATAAACAGTGGAATTGAGAATAAAACAAATAGTGAAATAGAGTAAAACATGGATAATCCTGTTGAACAGCCTGGATTAAATAGAATACGGGATGCTATGAGATTTCTAGCAAGGACATATCCGTCATGTTCTAAAGAAGCTAGAAAAGAATCTAATCAACGACAGAAACAAAGACAAAGCAGTCTAAGGGGACGAATAGAATATTATAACAAGACAGAAAATGAAAAAATGGAGTTGCTCAACAAAATGGATAGATTGAAATTGTTTCTTGGAGAGGGAAAATTCAATGTAATTTCAACTTTTGAGCTCTTACACAGGGTTTTTGATTTTTTTATCAACACTAACATGTCATCAGAAAGAAATGGAGATAATGCAGCAGACTTAGATGAGTCGGTATACATGTACCAGTACATAGACAAAGATGATGCAGTTGATGAACAGCTGTTTGTTGGATCTGTCAGTTCCGTGAAAAATCTGGTGTCACAGGTTGAATCACATGCATCTAAATGTGAAAACAATATTAAAATAAAAGACAGTAAAAGAATACGCCATGTACTTTCTCTAAATATGGAATGTGAACAATCAAATCATTCATTTTCATGGACATCTTCACCACACATAGAACAGGGAAAATTTCTAGTCAATGCAAGGATTGCTCATGGCTATTTTACTTCTGGTATGTTACCAAACCACTTAAATAAATTTTGCCAAGAAGCAAATATTGGTGAAATAGGCGATAAATACATGAAAGAGCTGCAAACATCATATGAAGAGGTAGTCTCCAGTGCGATCAGCAGATCCAAGGAACAAGTATTGCAAGAAGAAATAGCAATATCTGCAGCTGGCTTGTCTGAAAATGAAGATGTCACCGTAATAAACATCCTGACTGATGCAAGGCACTGTTGGAGAAAAAATGCCACATTTAGTGATGTTGTCTGCATTGGACAGGAGACAAAGAAAGTTTTAGATGTTGAAACAATATCAAAGAAAGTAGATGACCCCTGTTCTCAACGGCATGAACTTATTGGCGTGAAAAGAATTTATGAATACTTTGATGAGAATGATTGCCCAATCAATATCCATGCTCATGACAACAACAACCAGATTACCAAATATGTACGAGAGGAAAGAAGTCCGACGCAGAATGCTATCGACACATGGCATATGACTAAATCCATAGCAAAGCAAGCTAAAAAAATTACATCAGGATTTAAATGTAACCATGGAAAACTTTGGCACGAGGAACTTTCAGACAAAGCAGCTGCAATAAGGACTCACATCTACCATTCTATGAAAAATAGTCAAAACAATGCTGATAAATTAAGAGAAAATATTTTAAACTTTGTGGAACATTACCAAGGTCATCATGACAGTTGCTTCCAAAGCTCAAGGTGTAGATCTGACCCGAATTATGAATGTTCAAAATTTATTCTAAAATGTGATAAAGCCGTAGCAATTTTGACTAACTTTTTGAAAAACTTGCCAGTATACAAAGAAGCTGAAAAATATAAATATTGTATGGATACTCACTATGTAGAGTCATTTAACTACGCCCTTCTGCAGTATGTGGACAAACGAATTGTGTTTGGTGCTTCAAGTTATAAGTTAAGAATTAATTTAGCAACTTTAGACTGGAATGAGCATGTAAACAGAGAATCATCATCAGTTAGGGTAATGAGCTACAAAAGAAATCCTGAAATGACATACACAGTTCCAGTAAAAAAAAGGAAATTAAATAGTTTCAAAGAAATGATTTGGAGTCAATGGATTGATAAACTTTACTCCTAGCTGATCTGTAAGTACATTGTTTTATGTCGTCTGCTGTTTACATTGCTATTTTTAGAATCATTCACTGTAACTGACAGCCCAGCATAGCTGGTGTAATTTGATAGCCACTCCTCCAATCTCTCCCTACCAGGGTAGGGAATTTTGCCCCTTTAACCAATCAAATCCGCTTAAACCCCAGGCTCAAGTATAAAAGGGAAAGCTCCGCCCACAAAATGTCAATCAATTCAAATTCAAATAGAACTCAGACTGTCTTCACTCAGGACATATATTTCTTTCTTTTTTCTGAAAATACTACATCATATTTTAAAAAGAATGTTCTCATTGATGCATGAATTCATCCTCTACTAATCAAACTATATGCTGTGTCTGAAGCTGCCCTCAAAGCACTATAATTATATATTTTATATTCCAAATTTTCGAAATGATCAACAGGAAAATGGCAGTTAATTTGAAATTTCATCTTTGACCTGGTAAACAGATGTAAACAGTAGCTACTGGGAAGATGTAAACAGAAAGGGTCATGTCAGGGCACAACATTGAGCCATACTGCCTTCTTATCAGATAAACATGCAGTGTACTCACCAGTTACAGGGTTTATGAAGAATTCTGCACACTTCTTTTATCTATTTATTTCTGTAAGTTTTAGGTTTTCTTTCAAATAATGTCCAAGTCTATCTTTTTTTATAAGTAAGAAGTAAAACTGTGTTTTTTTCATGAAAATATCTCTATAAAAAAAAGTTTGATAATTTTTGTTTATATTATAATGTTTGTTTATATATATATATCATATGATATCTACATTAATAATTCAGACAAAGCGTTTAAAATGTATCTGAATTACAAATTTAAATCAGATATCTCATTTGTTAATGACGATATCTGACATACTTTATAAGATGTCTTCTTAATCAATATATATCTACAAGTATATAAGATATCTCCTTTAATATATAAAATATCTCATATCTGCATATCTACGTTAATGTAGATATCTGTAACATTAAATAAACAGTAAAATAGCTTGCCATACAGTTTATGACCAAACATTATGAACACCAAAAAACTGTAAATTATGCAATATTATAAAAACTGTGTTTTCATGTAATCAATGTATATCTACCCATACTGCATCATCACCTCACAGGGATTATGTGCTGGTAGATCAGAGAATCATTGATAAACAATATATACAGTGTGTAAGCATTCATCTCAGAATTTCATGGTCCACTATTTTCTCATACAGGCTTGTTTACATTCTAGGGAACTGACCCTGGTTTGACCTGACAGATCACATTTATTACCATTCTAGACACGCCTTAAATTTTGTGTAGTTACTACATCAGACTGGCCTTTAAAATGGAGATAATAGCGGACACATTTACGGTCATTGTACTGATTATGGGTCGTATGCAAGTGTTCCAGATGTTAATAATCCACCAATTGGGTGAAATACTATCTAATTTGCCTTACATCGAAATAAGTAATTTGCCTTACATTCCAGGACTGGAGGCGATCTGGTAGAAGTATGCCTTACATTCCAGGACTGGAGTTGATCAGGTAGAAGTATCCCTTACATTCCAGGACTGGAGGCGATCTGGTAGAAGTATGCCTTACATTCCAGGACTGGAGGCGATCAGGTAGAAGTATCCCTTACATTCCAGGGCTGGAGGCGGTCTGGTAGAAGTATGCCTTACATTCCAGGGCAGGAGGCGATCTGGTAGAATTATGCCTTACATTCGATGGATTGGAGGCGATCTGGTAGAAGTATGCCTTACAATCCAGGGCTGGAGGCGATCTGATAGAATTATGCCTTACATTCCAGGGCTGGATGCGATCTGGTAGAAGTATGCCTTACATTCCAGGGCTGTAGGCGATCTGGTAGAATTATGCCTTACATTCCAGGGCTGGAGGCGATCTGGTAGAAGTATGCCTTACATTCCAGGACTGGAGGCGATCTGGTAGAAGTATGCCTTACATTCCAGGGCTGGAGGCGATGTGGTAGAAGTATGCCTTACATTCCAGGACTGGAGGCGATCTGGTAGAAGTATGCCTTACATTCCAGGACTGGAGGCGATCTGGTAGAATTATGCCTTACATTCCAGGGCTGGAGGCGATCTGGTAGAAGTATGCCTTACATTCCAGGACTGGAGGCGATCTGGTAGAAGTATGCCTTACATTCCAGGACTGGAGGCGATCTAGTAGTATTTTGCCTTACATTCCAGGGCTGGAGGCGATCTGCTACAATTATGCCTTACATTCCAGGACTGGAGGCGATCTGGCAGAAGTATGCCTTACATTCCAGGGCTGGAGGCGATCTGGTAGAATTATGTCTTACATTTCAGGACTGGAGGCCATCTGGTAGATTTATGCCTTACATTCCAGGACTGGAAGCGATCTGGTAGAATTATGTCTTACATTTCAGGACTGGAGGCCATCTGGTAGATTTATGCCTTACATTCCAGGACTGAAGAGATCTGGTAGAAGTATGCCTTACATTCCAGGAGTGGAGGCGATCTGGTAGAAGTATGCCTTACATTCCAGGCTGGAGGCGATTTGTAGAAGTATGCCTTACATTCCAGGGCTGGTGGCGATCTCTTAGAAGTATGCCTTATATTCCAGGACTGGAGGCGATCTGGTAGAATTATGCCTTACATTCCAGGACTGTAGGCGATCTGGTAGAAGTATGCCTTACATTCCAGGGCTGGAGGCGATCTGGTAGAATTATTTCTTACATTTCAGGACTGGAGGCCATCTGGTAGATTTATGCCTTACATTCCAGGACTGGAAGCGATCTGGTAGAATTATGTCTTACATTTTAGGACTGGAGGCGATCTGGTAGAATTATGCCTTACATTCCAGGAAAGGAGGCGATCTGCTAGAAGTATGCGTTACATTCCAGGGCTGGAGGCGATCAGGTAGAAGTATACCGTACATTCAAGGGCTGGAGGCGATCAGGTAGAAGTATGCCTTACATTCCAGGACTGGAGGCGATCTGGTAGAATTATGCCTTACATTCCAGGACTGGAGGCGATCAGGTAGAAGTATGCCTTACATTCCAGGAGTGGAGGCGATCTGGTAGAATTATGCCTTACATTCCAGGGCTGGATGCGATCTGGTAGAAGTATGCCTTACATTCCAGGGCTGGAGGCGATCAGGTAGAATTATGCCTTACATTCCAGGGCTGGAGGCGATCAGGTAGAATTATGCCTTACATTCCAGGGCTGGAGGCGATCAGGTAGAATTATGCCTTACATTCCAGGGCTGGATGCGATCAGGTAGAATTATGCCTTACATTCCAGGGCTGGAGGCGATCTGGTAGAAGTATACCTCACATTCCAGGGCTGGATGCGATCAGGTAGAAGTATGCCTTACATTCCAGGGCTGGAGGCGATCAGGTAGATTTATGCCTTACATTCCAGGGCTGGATGCGATCTGGTAGAAGTATGCCTTACATTCCAGGGCTGGAGGCGATCAGGTAGAATTATGCCTTACATTCCAGGAATGGAGGCGATCTGGTAGAAGTATGCGTTACATTCCAGGGCTGGAGGCGATCTGGTAGAAGTATACCTTACATTCCAGGGCTGCATGCGATCTGGTAGAAGTATGCCTTACATTCCAGGGCTGGATGCGATCTGGTAGAAGTATGCCTTACAATCCAGGGCTGGAGGCGATCTGGTAGAAGTATACCTTACATTCCAGGGCTGGATGCGATCTGGTAGAAGTATGCCTTACATTCCAGGGCTGGATGCGATCTGGTAGAAGTATGCCTTATATTTCAGGGCTGGAGGCGATCTGGTAGAAGTATGCCTTACATTCCAGGGCTGGATGTGATCTGGTAGAAGTATGCCTTACATTCCAGGGCTGAAGGCGATCTGGTAGAAGTATGCCTTACATTCCAGGACTGGAGGCGATCTGGTAGAAGTATGCCTTACATTCCAGGGCTGGAGGCGATCTGGTAGAAGTATGCCTTACATTCCAGGACTGAAGGCGATCTGGTAGAAGTATGCCTTACATTCCAGGACTGGAGGCGATCTGGTAGAAGTATGACTTACATTCCAGGACTGGAGGCGATCTGGTAGAAGTATGCCTTATATTCCAGGACTGGAGGCGATCAGGTAGAAGTATGCCTTACATTCCAGGACTGGAGACGATCTGGTAGAAGTATGCCTTACATTCCAGGACTGTAGGCGATCTGGTAGAAGTATGCCTTACATTCCAGGACTGGAGGCGATCAGGTAGAATTATGCCTTACATTCTAGGGCTGGAGGCGATCTGGTAGAAGTATGCCTTACATTCCAGGACTGGAGGCAATCTGGTAGAAGTATGCCTTACATTCCAGGACTGGAGGCGATCTGGTAGAATTATGCCTTACATTCCAGGAGTGGAGGCGATCTGGTAGAAGTATGCCTTACATTCCAGGGCTGGAGGCGATCAGGTAGAAGTATGCCTTACATTCCAGGACTGGAGGCGATCTGGTAGAATTATGCCTTACATTCCAGGGCTGGAGGCGATCTGGTAGAATTATGCCTTACATTCCAGGACTGGAGGCGATCTGGTAGAATTATGCCTTACATTCCAGGACTGGAGGCGATCTGGTAGAAGTATGCCTTACATTCCAGGACTGGAGGCGATCTGGTAGAAGTATGCCTTACATTCCAGGGCTGGAGGCGATCTGGTAGAATTATGCCTTACATTCCAGGACTGGAGGCGATCTGGTAGAAGTATGCCTTACATTCCAGGGCTGGAGGCGATCTGGTAGAATTATGCCTTACATTCCAGGACTGGAGGCGATCAGGTAAACGTATGCCTTACATTCCAGGGCTGGAGGCGATCTGGTAGAAGTATGCCTTACATTCCAGGGCTGGAGGCGATCTGGTAGAATAATGCCTTACATTCCAGGACTGGAGGCGATCTGGTAGAAGTATGCCTTACATTCCAGGGCTGGAGGCGATCTGGTAGAAATATGGGTTCAATCTAAATAAAATTAAAACCTTCATACGGTGTTTCAATTTCATGTAATATTACTGGTTCTAACCAGGGTAAATAGGTTGTTCTGCCTCTACTAAAAAAAATCGAACGTCATATGGCCGAACATGTTTGTGCCTATAAAATGACGTAAAACAATATTCAAACAAACAAACAAACAAACAAACAAACAAACACACAAAGCATATTCAGTGTACGCTTGTTGACTGATTTGAATATGGAACTCAGTCTTACATGAATATATTGATCCACTTTGAAACATATACTATTTTGTTTTGTAGTTTATTTTTACTGAATCGTGTGTTAATACGAATATGGTCTAACACTAAATGAGAATGAACGTGTCCTGTTACATTGACATTGAACTATAGAAATAATTTCTATTCAATGCAAAGCTTTGTGAAAAATTACTTGAAACATGAGAACGGAGGTTGTAAATGCGTATGCAATACACGTGTTTATTTATCCTCGCTGTATTGCACTGGGCATTTTAGCGAGCAGACCTCATCCGAAGGACTGGTCAGATGAGAATGTTTCAATAATTTCGATAATTAACAAATTCGAGCCTGACTGGAATAGAACGCACGATCCCTGGATTACAAAACCCGAGGTGCTAACTTTTCTGTATTACAAAACCAAGGTGCTCAGTGAGGTGCTCAGTGAGGTGCTCAGTTAGCACCTCGGTTGTGTAATCCAGGATCGGTGTATTTTCAGATTTTCGCACCTCGTATTAGGAGTATGTTGAAAACAGACCATGCTACGCCCTTGCTAACCATTACCTGTCTGAAACAAGTCGATATCCAGGCGGTTATTTTGATCATTTCTATTCAATGCAAAGCTTTGTGGAAAATTACTTGAGACATGAGAAGGTCGGTCAATTATTGAGTTTCATTGTACTAGACTGAAGTCAAGGTGAACATCAGTGCACATATAGTTATATACTAAAGGAAAAAAAAAACGCGCCGCAGAAAATTTCACATACGCTAACAATGTATTACATTCTATATTTAAAGTAGCTATCCCGCCATCAACAGGCACATTTGGCCACAGATGAACACCAAACTTACTAAAGACGAGTTATTGTAGATATAACTTGCATATCTTGAGAATCCTAACACTATAGACACAATATAAACGGCTGTAACCTGCCAGGACAAACCCAACAACTGAAGCGTCGAATTAAGAGTTACCAACTCATAATTCCTTTTACGCATATTCGATCACGGGTATTATAAGAACCATTGATTAAACCGGTACTTTAAATCGGCACACATACATTATATGACCTGAACACCTGGACAGAGTTTGGTTAAACGTGTTTGTAATGGAACTGTGCAGTTATTTGGCAGGCCCAGATGAAATTAACAACAAAGTACTAATTTACTTTCCAAACAACACGCAACTCCCTTGTGCAATCTTTTTAATCACTCACTTCGACTCTAGGTGGAAGGAAGTAACCGCTGTCTTTAAGAAAAATAACTCTTCCGATGTTGATAATTATCGGCCGATTTCGCTCCTATCGACGATACATAACATTTTGGAAAAGCACGTTTTTTTCTAAGAAATCATATAACTTTTTTGCAGTCAGACTTTGTACCTAAAGATTCAACTGTTAACCAACTAGTAGATATATAGCATACCTTTTGTCAGGATCTAAACGAAGGTAAAATAATTCGTGCTGTTTTTTGTGATATAAGTAAGGCCTTTCATAGAGTCTGGGACAAAAGTCTACTACACAAACTACAACCTGTTGGCATAGATGGCCCACTTCTTTTATGGTTTAAAGAGTATCTTGATAATCGAAAACAACGTGTTATTCTCCCTGGTGCTATGTCTGATTGGAAACACATCAACTCTGGTGTCCCACAAGGTTCTATTCTAGGTCCTTTATAATTCTTGGTATATATTAACGATATAGTAGACACCATTAGCTCCACAATTAAGCTGTTTGCTGACGACACTGGTGTTTTTATAATAGCTGATAACCCACAGAGATCCGCTGACATATTATACGCTGATGTGGTGTACTTGGGCTGAATCATGGTTAGTTACGTTCAATCCAAATAAAACGGAATCACTAATTATATCTCGCAAACATATTAAACCGTTACATCCATCGCTATCTATTAACAAGACTATTATTCAAAAAGTAGAAACTCATAAACATCTCGGACTTATATTAGTTGGCATGCACGCCTGCAATACGTCAAAGAACAAGCAAGGAAAAGCATTAATAGTATGAGAAGACTCACATTTGTTCCAGACCGTAAATCCCCAGAAGCCATTTATACTACATTCGTTCGACCAATTTTGGAATATGCTGACGTAGTTAGAGATAATGCACACAATATGAAATAAATGACTTCAGCAATCACGTCGTAACAAGCATAAACTAACATTATTCTTTAAAATGGTAAATTTAATTACACACCCATATCTAATTGAATTAGTACCCGACAATGTAACCGAATACACACCATATGAACTCCGAAACGCTGATAATATAAGAACCATTCCATGTAAATCACAACTATTTGTTAAATCCGTCTTACCATCCACAAAAAAAAATGGAATGAACTACCAGAGTATACAAGGAATGCCCCTACCGTCGATGCTTTTAAAAGGCAACTTAATATCTCCAATATACGAATACCCCACTACTTTTACTATGGGGAGCGCAAGGCACATATACTAAAAGGAAAAAGAAACGGGTATTTCCGCTATATATTGTATGTACAATATGCTGCTGTTAATCGAATGGGACATGGCTACGTAAGGTCTTTCCTTTCGGAAAAAAGACTAAAACAACACGTAACAAAGAAAACAGTATTCCTGCAAAGTTTCATTATTGACAGAAAACAATTTGCAAACTCTTTACGTTATATACAGTACTGAACTGGCTCAATTTTTCAACGCGGAACTTCAACATTTATGAATTTCTTGTTACAACGTGTACTGTGACTAAAACGTCTACAACATCACAGTTGTGTCCTTTCTCTAACTGCAACATTTTTTTTATAAAAAACATCTTGGGATTTCCTCGTATATATGAAATTAAGTGTGCAGTATATATACAATATATAGCGGAAATTCCCGTGTCGCGTTTCTTTTTCTTTCAGTATATATGCCAACAAGCCTTCGGTCTAAATCAGCACCATATACGCCAAAAATATAAATCCATTGTGTAATTGTGGGTCAAGACATGAAATATTTCATATTTACGGTGTTGCTGACAATACACAAAACAACGACGCATTAGAAAATACCCTAAGGACATTGGGCACTACCCAACTTTTACAGGGCATCCTTGACAAATCTAATGAAACAAATATTTCAATTTTCAAAGCTGTACATAAATACATTATCAGCACAAAATGATTCGAAATAAATTAACCTCGAATCTCGGGTGACCAAAACGAGACAAAACACACAACAAACTCTCTTCTCCTAATTGTTTCTTTATTCATCCATTCTTATTAGTATTTGAAATTCCATAACTAAAAGCCGAACTATTTTAATATTTCTATTGGTTCATAATAGTATAGACTTCTGAATATCTTCGTTTCATAACATTATGTAATTAAGGATATAAGCTAAAAGCTTTTTTTCCGAATCCACGTGTTCAAGATGTGTTAAATTCATTATAATATTGTGTAACCATAACAATTGTATACTCATTACGTGGTCCGAGTATTAATTTTCATACCCCATCCAAGCCCTACTCCAAGAAGCGAAAACGGGGTTGACGTTTAAGCCGGTGCTAGGGGCGTGAGAGGTGTTGCTTCTTTCATTACTTCTCATGAACAGACTCAATAAAACCGAGTCTGCTGCTTTATGCTCTTAATTGTGTTTGTTGCTCCCAAAGGATCACCTTTATCAGTATTTTTTGAATGAAACCTTAATTTCGGCTTAAAAATTGTATTTTGTAAAACATATATAAAGACCTCATAAGTTAGCCTTTCAAATTCTGATATCGCTAAATACATTGAATAAAAGTTAGTGACATCTTCTTCATCATAGAGATAGATGCTTAGGGGGTAAATGTTATTATTTTCTTTTTAAGTTTGTCAACCTAGTCTTTTTTAATAAAAGATGTTCCTCATATCTCGGAAATATATGCAACATAACACATGTATTGAAGAACTCAAGTGTCAAGTGCCATTATTATGGAGTTAGGTAGGATAATCCTCTTCAACTTAAGATCCAAATAAATAGACAATACTTCGCCGGGTGGTTTAGTGCGCTAAGCAAAAAAAAAAGAAAAAAAGAAAAAAAGAAGGATTTTTTAAGGAAAATGAAAAGAAGGTATTTTTCTACACAAAAAAAACACGAACACAAATGTTGCCAAAAATAAATAAAAGGTTATGATAGTTATGCAGTGTTCCTTACTTTCAAAGAAACTAAAACTGTCTAATTCTCCAATGAAGGAGGTTCACACTTCCACGAAATAAGCGATACACTTTCATCCAACAACCAAAAGATACATTGCTTCAAAAGACGAGATAAAGTCAAAATAAAATATATGTTCTGTTCTGTTCTTTATAGTCGTCCGTCGGATGGGGACGTAAACCGGGCGGTCCCGTGTATCGATCTATCCTCCGAGCACGCTAAAGAACCATAGGAGTCTATTCGATAATAACTGTAGGGCACGGTTCCCGGATTCCTATGTATCCTTCCCCTCTCTCTGGGGCGGCTCTAAATAACCTATACTGTGTTGATGAGCCGTTAAACAACATGCAACTGTTCTTTATAGAATAACATGCACTTAGCTTAATGAAATGAATCACCAATCATGAAATATTGGTGAAATAAGATATTAAAATCACTGGAATTATTGATTGTATGAAACCTATTTTGACACACTAGTACTAGCTTCAGCTGAGCATTATTTAATAATAAAAGTCTCTAATAAGTTAGCCCTAAAATAGCTTCATGTATAGTCTCACAGGGAATACGTCACATATTATTTCCCACAGACGACAAAATCGCAATTTTGCAGTTGTTTGTTTACAGTTAAGACGTAATAGGGTTTTCTAAAAACGTCCACCAACTTGATTTTGTTGTTATTTCATAGCACGCCTGCATGTTAAGTTGCACGTCATTTATTGCCCTTATTACGATACGTGTGTCTAGAAATTCACAGATGTACGTCAAATATCTATATCTATCGTTGGGAAATTCACAAGAAATGTAAAAGGCCTGAATATAAAAAGATAAGCATCTTCAAGTTTTATGCGAGATGTTTTGCATTCATCAGAAAAGATTTCACAAACAAAGGTCGTCGATACCATAATTCTGGGAAGACATAGTCTAAAACCTGGAATTGAATGGAATTGGAATGGAATGGAATGAGTTTTTGATTCCAATCTCATTCCATTCCAAAGTTTCATTTCCTGTTATAGGATAAAAAAAATAATGAATCTGGAAGAAAGTTGGAACAAAACAGAAAAATGTGAAATATGTTTATTTTACCATACTGCATTGGAACAACACAGATAAATCTGACATTTCCTAAATACAATTATTTCCAATAAAAGTATCCAAGGACAAATCACACTCATACGAACCTCTAAACTATTAAAATTATATTTGATGTGACAGTGTTGCATAGCTTAGCCCAGTTATGTCAGCAGCCTCCACTCAATTTTATGGAAACAATATTAGGTACTTCATTCATATATGACGGGAGAATATAGCACATACAGGGTCAATTTATTTTAAAGCAAAATGATAGATAAATAAATCGAGATGTTTGATGTACAGCCCTTCGTGATTGCCGTACATGTGACATCATGCTGTATATTTAAACCCCATTCATTTCATCACGGTGTAAACCCATTCAATTCATTGTATAAAGTATGTACAATCACTATAGTGCAGATCGTGTGATACACGCTCATACAGCCTTGGCACACTGACACCAATATCGAACGAGATTATTCAGCCGACCTACTGCTATATTTACATTTCTTTATGTAGAAATCGCATAATTCATGACAAGAAGTTAGAAAGTAGGCTGCGGGTTAAACAATGCGCATTTTAAGTATACATACGTTTTGTACTTAAACAAATCTAAATGAGCAAAGCATACACTCGCTAATACTGTATCTTGATACAACAATTAACGATCCGTATATATATAGATCCGTACAATGGAATCTATCACAAAGAAGAAGTCAAAAAATATGACACTGCCCATAAACCATTTTAATAGTTTGCATGATATTTCTACAAGTAGTTATCGCAGTCAGTTGATGGTAACTAACACGGAGATATATATATATATAGCAGATATAATAATAATAATAATAATAATAATAATAATAATAGCATGATATTTCTACAAGTAGCATCGCAGTCAGTTGATGGTAACTAACACGGAGAGAGAGAGATATATAGTAGATATAATAATAATAATAATAATAATAATAATAATAATAATAGCATGATATTTCTACAAGTAGTTATCGCAGTCAGTGGATGGTAACTAACACGGAGAGATATATATATATAGCAGATATTATAATAATAATAATAATAATAATAATAATAATAATAATAATAATAGCATGATATTTCTACAAGTAGTTATCGCAGTCAGTTGATGGTAACTAACACGGAGAGAGATATAGTAGATATAATAATAATAATAATAATAATAATAATAATAATAATAGCATGATATTTCTACAAGTAGCTATCGCAGTCAGTTGATGGTAACTAACACGGAGAGAGAGAGATATATAGTAGATATAATAATAATAATAATAATAATAATAATAATAATAATAATAATAATAGCATGATATTTCTACAAGTAGTTATCGCAGTCAGTGGATGGTAACTAACACGGAGAGATATATATATATAGCAGATATTATAATAATAATAATAATAATAATAATAATAGTAATAATAATAATAATAGCATGATATTTCTACAAGTAGTTATCGCAGTCAGTTGATGGTAACTAACACGGAGAGAGATATATATAGCAGATATTATAATAATAATAATAATAATAATAATAATAATAATAATAATAATAATAATAATATGATATTTCTATAAGTAGTTATCGCAGTCAGTTGATGGTAACTAACACGGAGATATATATATATATAGCAGATATAATAATAATAATAATAATAATAATAATAATAATAATAATAATAATATGATAATAATAATAATAATAATAATAATAATAATAATAATAATAAATAATAATAATAATAATACTTTATTTAACGAGAAAACTTATTTGAAGAAAGAGAGAGAGAGAGAGAGAGAAAGAGAGAGAGAGAGAGAGAGAGAGAGAGAGATCGCGCGAGCGGGGTGCAATGTAATACGAAATATAACTGCACACATTTAATAGATAATGGTCTCAATGAGTTGGTTAATTTAAACATCCGTCGAGACCATAGAGCCCATCGAGGTGTTTAAACCATCGAGATGAAACCATACTCTATTTGTTTTGTAGCTTGTCCATTTCAGCTCCCTGCCATACTCTAACTTCAAGTAACTGGTAGTTGTGGTATACCATTTATTCTGAAAGGTGTTATTTAAAATTAAACGATTTACACCTGTGCTATAACAAAGGGAATTTTCAGTGACCATGCTAAAAAGGGGTGTTAATAGACACATGGAATACAATTACAGGTTGTAAGAAAGTATGTATGTCTGGTTTTTAACGGCATCTGCAAAAAGCTGAGTGGAGTGGAGTTGTGTAGTTGAGTAGTGGAGTGGAGTGGTGGAGTGGAGTAGTATAATCTCCAAATGTGGAGTCGACTCCAACATATTAAATCAATTAAATAATACCTGCATTGACTTTAAAACACAACAAAAATGATGAATACAGTCTCAAAAACGTTAAGTGAAAAATTGTTACTGTTTCTGTTGTTCTGTTGTGTTTCTTGGTTATATTCCTGTTATATATGTACACCCTTCATGGATAACGTAAGCAAATATATTTACATTAACTTGATACTTTGTGGTGAAAAGAACTAGCATCTAATTTCGGATAAACTTCACATTACGTTAGGTGGAGCTAATTGTGCATCTGGTTTATCTCAATAAAAAATTACGGTGTCCTGTTAGGGCCATCTTACCATCGCATCTTACCATCGACCACGGTCGATGGTAAGATGCGATGGAAAGATGCGATGGTCGATGGTAAAATGCGATGGTCGATAGTAAGATGCGATGATAAGATGCGGTGGTCGATGGTAAGATGCGATGGTCGATGGTAAGATGCGATGGACCATCGACCATCGCATCTTACCATCGACCATACCATCTTACCATCGACCTTCGCATCTTACCATCGACCACCGCATATTACCATCGCATCTTACTATAGATGGACCTAACAAGACACCGTAGAAATTAGCTATTCCGCAGTCTGAACAAACACTGATGATATTTATTTTTCTTGCACGTATGTATGCTCATTACCAATCTCCCATGGTACGTTAGTGTTGGTACTATAATAATAATAATAATAACGGGAAATTAAGGTAAACAATGTCAATTTAAGGACAGATTTGAAAAATATCGGCGTTTATGCGGTTTTGAACAACGGTAGTGAATGTCAAATTTGCTAAAACCGCTTAAACACCGACAATTTTCAAATCAGTTATTACAACATATGATACAAAGGTGCCATACAAATGGAATAGATTCCCTTTCCCTTCCATACAAGACTCCTGATATGTTATCTTGTTTATAAATGTAGTTGAAACGTAAAGAAACTGAATGAAGTAATTTCTCATCGTATCAGAAAAAATCAGGAGCGGATCCAGGAGTCAATATTTGAGTTTGTGAACGCACAAATTTGCTATACAAAAAAACAACAACATATTACACTCAAACTTAAATTAAAATGTGTCACAAAATGTATGGACTATAACAACCAGCAACCAAATTTTAGTCGTAAACTGCATAGGAGTAGGTAGTATGTCTCAATATCAGGAACTGGTACAGTATGGTATCACAGACCTAATAACAAATTATTAATATGTCTGTGATGGTATGTATGACTTATAGTGTACAGGGCAGGGCACAAATAACTGACTTGTAAATATTTATTTTAACAGAAGACAGTTTTGTGCGTTCCCGAGTAACAGACTACAACCAGTCAAACTTAGTTCATCATTGTATCATGATTAGTGATATATATAATGAGGCAATGCCTTGTAAAAATAAACATCATGGTCAAATGTAGTCAGACGACATGACATTGAGATAAACACCCCAGATTCAAATAAAAAAATTCAAACTGGTTGATATAATACATGTAGCTTTTGAGAAACAGTTTAGTTCAAGGTATAATGACTCGTAAAAACATAGATTAAAAAGGTGTACTATATTACCAGTATCACTTGTACTATAGTACCGGTATGACTTGTACTACCCCATATAGGCTGAGGTTTATATAATCTACGCTAGTTTTGAGAAACTGTCAAGACTTCAGCATTGATGCCATCTTCGCCGCTAGAAAAGTAACATGTCATATGACACATTTATTTTATTCCAAAACTGCAAGTAGATTAACACCAGCTACTAAAGTGCAGTAATTTAGTGTTTGGAGAGTGGGTACTTGTATTTGTCATTTCAGCGGGGCTTCCTACAGGTTACCAGTTTGCCTCAATCTGCATCTGAATGCTAACACTTTGTGAACTTTTTTGAGACGTGAAATATTCTTGTTTGTTTTAAACAGCTGTTATTTGCTTCATGTCATGAGTAAACAAGTCCCGATAACGTGAGACATTAAAGCTATTTGGAGGTAATGAGGCATTATACAAATTGAAAATGAATCTAGTAAACGTTTACTAAAATCACCAACATATTTGTGCTTGATTCAAACATATTGACAGTTGACTGACACAAACAAATTATAATTAGAAGTTATGCATGGACATCACCTCAAGGTCTCTCTATAAATCAGGAAAATCAACTTATATGGTAATCGCGAATAAATTTGAAGTTTTTGTGATATAGACGTCTGTATATTTAGAGATGTATCTAAACTCCACTCCACTCCACCCTCCACAACTCCACATTTACACTCCACCACTCTACTTTTGGAGTCAATGTTACCGTTCGACTACACTCCACTCCAAAACTCCACTCCACTCCACTCCACTCCAAAACGCCACTCCACTCCACTCCACTAAGCTTTCTAGCATAATTATGCCGTTTTTTAACACTATTTCAGTCATATCACGACGTTGTCTATGATCAATGTGCTGTCGCACACTGGAATACCACGCAGTAGACACATGAGATAAAACCCCACCAGTCACATTATACCGACACCGAGCCGGCCATGGTATGACCCGGTCGGGGGCATACGATGTACTGTTGCGAGTCTTACTGGTAGAGTGTCCGCATCGCATGCGAGAGGTCATGGGTTCTTTTACCGGCCGTGTCACATCAAGACTTTATAACAATGGTACTAGTAGTTTTTGGCCTATACAGGGTAGTACTAGGACTGGTCGGCCGGGTTTCAGTGTAATATGACTGCGTGTGGTATCATGCTGTTTTGTCTATGGTATGGTATTCCAGTATGTCAGCAGTATAACACTGAACATTGGACGCATTGCTACAAGCAGACACCGTCGTGATACTTGTCACGCACGCACGCACTCGTACCCACACTTCTTCGAACTCGTTTAAGAACTATCACATCCTCTTGAGGGTGCCAGTAGAAATTATCAACCCGAGAATGTAATGTCGACCGGGGCTATCCACTGGCACCCTCAAGAGGATGTGATATTTATTTTATTATACCGAACATATACTCCTAATATACTAATATAAAAAAGTGTTGTTGTTGTTGAAAAAATCTGTTTTTAGAACTGAGCTTTTCAAATTTTGCTATAACGGGTGATAGCGCGAAATATCAACCCGGCAGTGTATGATGATTTTACATGGAGTGTTTACAGTGAGGTATAATAATAATAATGAGTGGTAATAGACTAGGGAGCGTAATATTTCCCGGATTCCTATATACCCTTCCTATCCGATACGACCGAAGATAATGTTGATGGGCCATTAGACGTCATTATAAGTATTATGATAGTTGACATATTTTTGATGCTGGGTATAGTTACGTACTGCGTGCTACCGGTCGTTTACGGAATCCTGTATCTCGCGTTTTAATTCCAGAGGGCGAAAACAAAAATAATATTAAAAAAGTGAGGATTGCAAATCGAACTTCGTGCAAACCTCACGATTTTTATTTTACGGGATCGCGAGAATAAAAATATTCTTCGCGTTTCTGCCCATGGTACATTCCAGAGAAACAAACGCGAGGTGAGCTAACGCAAACTTCGCGTAATTCTCGAAAAAAATTCTTTGTAGAAGAGAGCGAGAATGCGAGTTTTATTTCGCAATCTCACGATCTCGTGAACGTGAAAACTAGCTAAAATAGCAAGGTTATGCTACAATCCTCGCGTTTTTTTCATTGTAGAATACGAAGAGAATGCGAGATTTATTTCGCATTCTCGCGATCTCGTCAACATGTGAAAATGAGAAAAAATTATGCGAGGTTTGCACCTAACCTCGTTTTTTTTCTTCAATGTAGAACAGGACGAGAATGCGAAATTTATTTCGCAATCTCGCAATCTCGCGAAGATCGCTATGGCCCTAACATAATTCCATAGTCGTTCGATCCGCGAGTTACATTTTATCTAGGCCATCTAGCTCTATATTAACCACTACTGAACATAACGGTGTCCTTACTCCTACACATAATGGTGTCCTTACTCCTAACCTTTAACACTTAATCGATTGCTTCATTCCTATTGCAACAATTGCTATATAACAAATAAAGCTGCAGTTGACATCTATTGCAGCTTTTACAATGACTGCGGCTATACAACCAGAAAACCAGACTGTCCACCTATTTTCCAATGACATCCACATTTCTCGATACAGGCGGTTACTGCCCTGCTAGAACCAGCAAACACTTTATATAACTCTAATCCATATTCCCGTTTAATCAACTATACTGAAAAGAAAAAGAAACGCATAATGGGTATTTTCGCTATATATTGTATGTTTAATATGCTACTGCTAATCAAATAGTACAGGGCGACATTAGGCCTGTCCTTTCGGAAAGATGGCTGAACTCGTTTAAACAGCACCGAACACACCAATGGTTACCCCTTTTAAGTTTCATTATCGACAGAATGCGCATTTGCTGAAGCAGGTGAGCAAACTTGGGCTTTAAACGGGCATACACTGAAACATGGCTTGGCCTAACTAGCCTAGCCTCATTGGCCTGGCCTGATTTTAAAATTGTTTACCTTAATTGTTATTGTTCCAGGTCATGTCTTTAGTCAGGTTCTTCGCAATGAGGGGCATTCGCCAACATGTTTGAAACTATAATTTACGGTGTCCTGTTAGGGCCATGTTACCATCGCAGCTTACCATCGACCATCGATCTAGGTCGATGGTCGATGATAAGATGCGATGGTCGATGGTAAGATTCGATGGTAAGATGCGATGGTCGATGGTAAGATGCGATGGTCGATGATAAGATGCAATGGTAAGATGCGATGGTCGATGGTAAGATGCGATAGTAAGTCGACCATCGACTTAGGTAATAATTAGTTGTATTGAAGTAGAATTGATTATGAGCTGTCAACGGTACTAATCAGGAGGAAAGCGAGTAGAAAGAAACATAACAGTGTGCATAATAGTTAGGATAATTTTATATTGATATTAATATGCAAAATAAAGTGAACTAAGAAAACTCTGTCATTGTGAGTTTATAGTAACCTCTGTAGTTGTGGACCTACGGTAATCTCCGTCATTGGAGATCTGTGGAAACATCTGTCATTGTGAATCTACGGCAACCTCCGTCATTGTGGGACTATGGTAACCTCTGTCAATGTGGATCTATTGTAACCTCCATCGTTGTGGATTTACGTTAACCTCCGTCGTTGTGGATCTATTGTAATCTTTGTAATTTGGACCTACGGTAACCTTCGTCATTGTATGGTAACCTCCGTCGTTGTGGATCTACGGTAACCTCCGTCGTTGTGGATCTATGGTAACCTCTGACATTGTGGATCTACGGTAACCTCTGTCATTGTGGATCTATAGTAACTTCAGTTATTACGGTAACCTCTGTAATTGTGGACCTACAGTAACCTCCGTCATTGTGGATCTATGGTAACCTCCATCGTTGCGGATCTACGGTAACCTCCGTCGTTGTGGATCTATTGTAACCTCTGTCATTGTGGATCTACGGTAACCTCTTTCAATGTGGATCTGCGGTAACCTCTGTCATTGCGAATCTACGGTAACTTCCGTCATTGTAGATCTACGGGTCTATAGTAACCTCCGTCATCGTGTATCTACGGTAACCTCCGTCATCGTGGATCTACGGTTATCTATGACATTATGGATCTACGGTAACCTCTGTCATTGTGGATCTACGGTAACCTCTGTCATTGTGGATCTACGGCAACCTCCGTCAGTGTGGGTCTACGGTAATCTTTGTAATTGTGGACCTACGGTAACCTCCGTCATTGTATGGTAACCTCCGTCGTTGTCGATCTACGGTAATCTCCGTCGTTGTGGATCTATGGTAACCTCTGACATTGTGGATCTACGGTAACCTCTGTCACTGTGGATCTACGGTAACCTCTGTCATTGTGGATCTATAGTAACTTTCGTCGTTACGGTAACCTCTATAATTGTGGACCTACGGTAACCTCCGTCATTGTGGATCTATGGTAACCTCCATCGTTGTGGATCTACGGTAACCTCCGTCGTTGTGGATCTACTGTAACCTCTGTCATTGTGGATCTACGGTAACCTCGTTCAATGTGGATCTGCCGAAACCTCTGTCATTGCGAATCTACGGTAACTTCAGTCATTGTGGATCTGCGGTAACCTCCGTCATTGTGAATCTACGGTATCCTCCGTCATTGTGGATCAATAATAACCTCGGTCATTGTGGATCTATGGTAACCTCTGTCACTGTGGATCTGCGGTAACCTCTTTCAATGTGGATCTGCGATAACATCTGTCATTGCGGATCTACGGTAACCTCTGTCATGGTAAATCTACGGCAACCTCCGTTATTGTGGATCTATAGTAACTTTCGTCATCGTGGATCTACGGTAACCTCCGTCGTTGTGGATCTTTTGTAACCTCTGTCATTGTGGATCTACGGCAACCTCCGTTATTGTGGATATATGGTAACTCCCGTCATCGTGGATCTACGGTAACCTCCGTCGTTGTGGATCTATTGTAACCTCTGCCATTGTGGATCTACGGTAACCTCTTTGAATGTGGATCTGCGGTAACCTCTGTCATTGTGCATCTACGGTAACCTCTTTCAATGTGGATCTGCGGTAACCTCTGTCATTGTGGATCTAGGGTAACCTCCGTCATTGTGGATCTAAGGTATCCTCCGTCATTTTGGATCAATAATAACCTTTGTCATTGTGGATCTATGGTAACCTCTGTCACTGTGGATCTGCGGCAACCTCTTTCAATGTGGATCTGCGGTAACCTATGTCATTTCGGATCTACGGTAACCTCCGTCATGGTGAATCTATGGCAACCTCCGTTATTGTGGATCTATAATAACCTCCGTCATTGTGGATCTACGGTAACCTCTGTCATTGTGGATCTATGGTCACCTCTGTCATGGTGAATCTAGGGTAACCTCCGTCATTATGGATCTACCGTATCCTCCGTCATTGTGGATCTACGGTAACCTCTTCATTGTGCATCTACGGTTACCTCCGTCATTGTGAATCTACGGTATCCTCCGTCATCGTGGAACTGCGGTATCCTCCGTCATCGTTATCCTCCGTCATCGTGGATCTACGGTATCCTCCGTCATTGTGGATCTGCGGTATTCTCCGTCATCGTGGATCTACGGTATCCTCCGTCATCGTGGATCTACGGTATCCTCCGTCATCGTGCATCTACGGTATCCTCCGTCATCGTGGATCTACGGTATCCTCCGTCATTGTGGATCTACGGTTTCCTCCGTCATTGTGGATCTACGGTATCCTCCGTCATCGTGCATATACGGTTTCCTTCGTCATCGTGGATCTGCGGTATCCTCCGTCATCGTGGATCTGCGGTATCCTCCATCATCGTGGATCTACGGTATCCTCCGTCATCGTGGATCTACGGTATCCTCCGTCATTGTGGATTTACGGTATCCTCCGTCATTGTATGGTAACCTCTGTCATTGTGGATCTATGGTATCCTCCTTCATTGTGGATCTACGGTATCCTCCGTCATTGTATGGTAACCTCTGTCATTGTGGATCTACGGTAACCTCTGTCATTGTAGATCTACGGTAACCTCTATCATTGTGGATCTATTGTAACCTATGTAAGTTTTGTTCTACGGTAACATATTCCTTTTCATAACCCTCGTTATTATTGCCGGTTTTCTATTATTCGCTGGTATCCCGTCGGTAAGGTCTGTGACCGCATTCATATAAGTTACCATGTAGGTCGATGTCCTGTGAGAGGTTAATAACTTAAATGTGTCTTTTCGAACCAGTATGTCCTTGAAAGGTATACGTCCTGATTTAAATATATAGACCGAATATAGTTTCAATAAAAGGAGCGTGTATATCGATTTCGAAAAAAACAATGGGTATCCGTTTCTACGGTGTCCTGTTAGGTCGGCTTAGGTCGATGGTCGATGGTAAGATGCGATGGTAAGATGGGATGTTCGATGGTAAGATGTGATGGTCGATAGTAAGATGCGATGGACTATTCCCGAATATTGCAAACTTGTTTGTGGGCGAGTGAGGAGTGCAGACATTGGAGGAACACATGAAACATAATTATATAAAGGAAAGCGGACACATTTCACAATCTACCAATTGATTATAACAATGCATAAAACATGCAGTGCCTCACTTTTTAAGGTCAAGCATCCTTATATTTTACTAGTTGCCTGAGGGCCTAAAGAAACACTAAGACATGCATGGTGGGGCCAGGGGCGGTCTGGAATTTATCTAGTCAATCCACATACAGGGTATGGATCCAGGTTTTAACAAGGATGTCCGCAACTCGATGTTGGTGAGTATTTTTTCGAGGATGTATATAGGCGCGCGCCCTGCCACCCTTCCTCCCCCAACTGGAACCTACCCAAACCCAGACACAGAAGGGTGACAATGCCAAGTTTGTTGTACTTCTGAATTCCGAATTCCGAAGTTTGAAGTATGATAGATTGCACGCGTCTATAGGTGAGCTATAATTCCGTAATAAGGCCAAACAAAAAAATACGTGTGTTAAGGCAGGGCTCTATATTTCAATTTTTAACCTAGGTTTAGGTATATATATATATATGAAAATAAATACCCTACTACTATTTTCTGGCATATATATATATATAGGAACATAACATTTTATACCCAAAACAGCCTTGATTTTTATATTTTTCTGAGGAGAGAGGGGTGTCGATAAAACGAAGAAAAGGCCTAATTAATGTACATTACGATTGATGCGATGATCGATGGTAAGCGATGGTTGATGGTAAGTTGCGATGGTAAGATGCGATGGTAAGATGCGATGGTAAGATGCGATGGTCGATGGTAAGATGCGATGGGCGATGGTCGATGATCCATCGCATCTTACCATCGACCATCCCATCTTAAAATCGCATCTTACTATCGACCATCGCATCTTACCATCGACCTAATTCGATGGTCGATTAAGGTCGATGGTCGATGGTAAGATGCGATGCTAAGATGGCCCTAACAGGACACCGTACGTTTCAGATAGAATTCGTGGCAAAACATTTGATCGGAATCGAGGCTCTGCCGTGGTTCCACTCGGAACTGAGGCTATGTCATGGTTCCACTTGGAACCGAGGGCGCTGTCGTGATTCCACTCGGAACCGAGGTTATGTCGTGGTTCCCCGGTCGTTATATCTGAATACTTGTCATTTTTGTCTTTTGTTATATCTCTGACCAGCCTAGCTGTGCCCTTGCAAATGTATTTTTGTCAGATCTTACCATATACATGTACATATACGCGCATGCCTTATCTGAGCATAGTTTGAAACGGAAGGGCACTGGAGAATCTTCCATTTCTATTTTTAGCTCGAGTACTAGTATTCTATGACCGTTCGCCTGCATCGCCAACTCCGACCTGTCTGCGTTTCGGCTGATTGCGTTTATATATGTATTCATCTAAAAGTTGCAATTTTATGGAATTGATTATTTTAGGATATCTACGTTTTAATGCATTTCCCGGCCACCATTATTTAGTGTGGTTGCGCCATTTCCCGAACACCATTGTTTAGTGTGGTTGCGCCATTTCCCGGACACCATTGTTTAGTGTGGTTGCGCCATTTCCCGGACACCATTGTTTAGTGTGGTCGCGCCTACTTCTTAACATTCTTCCAATAGATTGCCCAAACCACAATACTTCCTTGACCTGCAAACTTTTTAGGTTTGACTTGTAAAGACTACCAGAAATGAGTGGCAAGGGCATATCTAAATTCGTAAATGTTTCCTTACATGAATACCAAACGTAAGAACATAAACGTTTGTCCTTCAAACCAACCTTCTTATTTGTTAAGGAAAACCTTGTATACAATTGCATGTGGTCCTGTAATTGATATAATCAGTATAATGCGTTAAACTTATTATTCAACATGCCTTGTGTTTTTTTTTATAGCATGCCAGCTGTGTTTTGTTACGTCATGCACTCTTCTCTCTTTCAGCATGTACTACAATCCGTCTCTCGGTATCCACTTATTTCTCTCTCCCGACATGCACTTCCATCTCTCTCCCGGCATCCACTACTATCTCTCACCCGGCATGCATTTCCATCTCTCTCCCGGCATGCATAACTCTCTCTCTCTCTCTCTCTCCAGGTGGGTAGCTGTGCATAAATCAGTGTGTAGGCACAAGGTTTAGGTGGGGGAGGGGTGGGGGAGAGGGCATGCACCTCCCGTTAAACCCCCGTTAATTTTTTTTTTTAGATGGAGCCAAATCCTGCATTCTGACGGTAATTTAAGCAGCAAACACTATGATTTTAACCCGCCATTTCAAGCTTTTTTAATCCGCTATTTCGCAACAAAAACGTCGTAACAGAACAAAATAACATATTAATATGAATAATTGCTTTCTGAAAATCTTCCGAAATTGTATGAACTGACCATACCCCTACCCCTCTCAGTTTTGATTACATTTTTGGCATTTTTATTTATTTGATTTCTGGGGTCAGTGTATAGGCACGTGCCTATAGGCAGCTACGCCACTGCAGTCTCAATAATATCCACTCCTGTCTCTCTCCCGGCATGCATTCCTATCTCTCCACCGGTTTGACCACAAATATGATCATGCAATGTAAAGGCTTACCACATAAAAGCGTCTACTTGTCTAAAAACTTTATATTAATATTTCCTTAATAATTTAGTGCATATTCATGATTCACCCTGTTGTATGGACCATCAACACACTCATTATATGCCGGTACTTACGAACACATGTTTACGTCGACACATGTACAGTATCATGTTGGGACCTTAGACCGCAGAGGGAGACGAAATAAAGAATACAAAATACCATCGGAGATGCCACAGGCAGAAGTTCTACCCGCGTGGAAAGTAGGTCTGCAGCTCTTAAACACAATACCTTAACCACCGTGCTACCGAGGCTCAGAATGGTTTTCCTATTGTCAAAATATTGTATTTGGGAAGAGCTAGTTTACGGGCTTGCCGGCTGCTGGTCCCAATGTGAGGGCCAATAAGTGTGGGTCACAATTTGCGTACTGTGGCAGACATTGTATATCGCATTTCAGACGTTTTATTCCCATTATGGGTTATCCTATTTTTCGCATATTGTTGTTGTTGTAAAAAAGGGTGAGGTGTGGGTTGGTGATGAGGTGGAGGATTAGGTCGTGCGTACCATTAAACACTATCAATAAACATAGTTATTTTACCTTGTTTACCACCCTTGCATCTTAATTTCTCTAAATCTTCACTGATTCTGCTCATAAACTAAACTATACTTAAATCCAATCTTGTAATAGATTCTGTCTATATGACGAGATATCACGTTAAAGCTACACAGTCCCTATTTCAACTGGTAATAACTCGTGAATATGAATGAGTCACGTGTGAAATAGTTTCAGTAGATCAAGCCGCCATTACGCGTCACTGATTACATGGCATTACCCAAGCCATCGTAACGTGTCACTGATTACATGGCGGTACTAAAGTCGTCTTTACGCATCACTGATTACATGGTATTACCCAAGCCATCGTAACGTGTCACTGATTATATGGTGGTACTAAAGTCGCCATTACGAATCACTGATTACCTAGCAGTACCCTAGTCACCATTACACGTCACTGATTACATGGCGGTACTCAATTAATCATTATATGTCACTGATTACATGGCGTTACTCAATGCATCATTACATGTCACTGATTACATGCAGGTTACCAAGTTGCCATTACGCGTCATTGATTGAATGGCATTACCCAAGCCAGTGTAACATAACATTGATTAAATGGCGGTACTCAGTTAATATATGTCACTGGTTACATGGTGTTAAGCAGTGCATCATTGCATGCCACTGATAACATGGCGGTACCCAAGTCATCGTAAGGTGTGACTGATAACAAGGCAATACTCAAGTCGTCATTATGCATCACTCATTACATGGCGGTACTCAAATAGTCATTACGCGTCAGAGATTACATGACATTGCCCAAGCCATCGTAAGGTGTCACTGATTACATGGCGGTACCAGTCATCATTGCACATCACTGATTACTTGATGTGTAACTTGATGTGTAACACTGATTACTTGATGTCACTGACCACATGGCGATACATGGCGGTACCAAGTCATCATTACATGGTTATTGATTACATGGCGGTACCAAGTTATCATTGCATGTTACTGATTACATGGCAGTACCATGTCATCAGTATACGTTACTGATTACATGGCGGTACGCAAGTCATCATTACATGTCACTGATTACATGGTGGTACCAAGTCATCATTACACATCACTGATTACATGGCAGTACCCAAGTCATCATTACACGTCACTGATTACATGGTGGTATCATCATTACACATCACTGATTACATGGCGGTACCAAATCATCATTACGTGATACTGATTACACGCCAGTACCATGTCATCGTTATAAGTCACTGATTACATGGCGGTACCCAAGTCATCATTACATGTCACTGATTACATGGTGGTACCAAGTCATCATTACACATCACTGATTACATGGCGGTACCAAGCCATCATTACGTGACACTGATTACATGTACATGTCATTGTTATACGTCACTGATTACATGGCAGTTACCAAGTCATCATAACATGTCACAGATTACATGGCGGCACTCAATTAATCATTATATGTCACTTATTACATGGCGTCATAAAATGCATCATTACATGTCACTGATTACATGTCATTACCGAAGCCAATGTAACACGTTAATGATTACATGGCGGTACTCAATTAATAATTATATATCACTGATTACATGGCGTTACTCAATGCATAATTATATGTCACTGATTACATGGTGGTTTCCAAGTCGCCATTACGAATCACTGATTACATGGCATTATCCAAGCCATCGTAACATGTCACTGATTACATGGCGGTACTCAATTAAGGTATGCAATTTAATTATTTTCCTTATAGACGCCAATGTTAAACTGTCACATATTAATGATGTGCTGCAACTTCAACTCAAGTATGGATAATGTAGCAGTGTAATTTTGATATAGAAAACTAATTAATCACCAGAAAAGGTGCGGTCACAAGACATTTAAGAAAGTTCTTGTTTGTTTTCTACTAAATAGGTCAAGGGTACAGCTGTTTACAGTGATGGTTGCTCAAAAAGTGTAAGCATAGAGTCGAAATTTCGAAAATGTTCATCAGTGATCCAGTAAAACCTATTAATAAGCTTCTTATACATACAACCACAAAATCGAACAGAAATGGACAGTTTTCCCCTACTTATGAAGCCCATTTCCATCAAAAAAAGGAGGGATTACTTTTTATTATAGGAACTACATTCTACAATTCGGAGGTTTACATGTAATTAGTGGTGGTAAACCTACACCTCGGAGGTTTACCTATAATTAGTGGTGGTAAACCTTAATAATTATGTCACTGATTTTATGGCATTACCCAATGCATCATTACATGTCAATGTTTACATGGCGGTGCACAAATCATCGTAGCGTGTCACTGATTACATGCCGTCATAAAATGCATCATTACATGTCACTGATTACATGTCATTACCGAAGCCAATGTAACACGTTAATGATTACATGGCGGTACTCAATTAATAATTATATGTCACTGATTACATGGCGTTACTCAATGCATAATTATATGTCACTGATTACATGGTGGTTTCCAAGTCGCCATTACGAATCACTGATTACATGGCATTATCCAAGCCATCGTAACATGTCACTGATTACATGGCGGTACTCAATTAAGGTATGCAATTTAATTATTTTCCTTATAGACGCCAATGTTAAACTGTCACATATTAATGATGTGCTGCAACTTCAACTCAAGTATGGATAATGCAGCAGTGTAATTTTGATATAGAAAACTAATTAATCACCAGAAAAGGTGCGGTCACAAGACATTTAAGAAAGTTCTTGTTTGTTTTCTACTAAATAGGTCAAGGGTACAGCTGTTTACAGTGATGGTTGCTCACAAAGTGTAAGCATAGAGTCGAAATTTCGAAAATGTTCAGCAGTGATCCAGTAAAACCTATTAATAAGCTTCTTATACATACAGCCACAAAATCGAACAGAAATGGACAGTTTTCCCCTACTTATGAAGCCCATTTCCATCAAAAAAAGGAGGGATTACTTTTTATTATAGGAACTACATTCTACAATTCGGAGGTTTACATGTAATTAGTGGTGGTAAACCTACACCTCGGAGGTTTACCTATAATTAGTGGTGGTAAACCTTAATAATGATATGTCACTGATTTTATGGCATTACTCAATTTGTTTTCTACTAAATAGGTCAAGGGTACAGCTGTTTACAGTGATGGTTGCTCACAAAGTGTAAGCATAGAGGTTTACCACCACCAATTACATGTAAACCTCCGAGGTGTAGTCGAATGTAGTTTCTATAATAAAAAGTAATCCCTCCTTTTTCGATGGAAATGGGCATTATAAGTAGGGGAAAACTGCCCATTTCTATTCGAATTTGTGGTTATATGTATAAGAAGCGTATTAATAGGTTTTACTGGATCACTGATGAACATTTTCGAAATTTCGACTCTATGCTTACACTTTGTGAGCAATGAAAACAGTCGATCAATAAAAACAGCTGTACCCTTGACCTGTTTAGTAATCAAACAAGAACTTTCTTACATGTCTTGTGACCCCACGTTTTCTGGTGATTTTTCAAGTGGAAAAATAGTTTTCTATATGAACATTACACTGCTGCATTATCCATACTTGAGTTGAATTTGCAGCAAATCATTAATATGTGACACTTTAACATTGGTGTCTATGGGGAAACTAATTGGTGCTTTCATACCTAGAGTCGAAATTTCGAAAATGTTCATCAGTGATCCAGTAAAACCTATTAATAAGCTTCTTATACATACAGCCACAAAATCGAACAGAAATGGACAGTTTTCCCCTACTTATGAAGCCCATTTCCATCAAAAAAAGGAGGGATTACTTTTTATTATAGGAACTACATTCTACAATTCGGAGGTTTACATGTAATTAGTGGTGGTAAACCTACACCTCGGAGGTTAACCTATAATTAGTGGTGATAAACCTTAATAATTATATGTCACTGATTTTATGGCATTACTCAATGCATCATTACATGTCACTGTTTACATGGCGGTGCACAAATCATCGTAGCGTGTCACTGATTACATGGCGGTACTCGTCATTACGCATCACTGATTACATGGCATTACCCAAGCCATCGTAACATGTCACTGATTACAAGGCAAGTCATCATTAGGCATCAATTATTATATGTCAGTACCCAAGTCACCATTTCACGTCATTGATTCCATGGTGGTGCCAAGCCATTGTAACGTGTCATTGATTACACGGCGGTACCCAAATCATCGTAGCGTGTCACTGATTACATGGCGGTACTCGTCGTCTTTACGCATCACTGATAACATGGCATTACCCAAGCCATCGCAACATGTCACTGATTACATGTCAGTACCCGAGTCACCATTTCACGTCACTGATTACATGATGGTGCCAAGCCATTGTTACGTGTCACTGATCACATGACGGCGCTCAATTCATCATTACATGTCAATGATTACATGGCAGTACTCAAATCATCATTACATGTCACCGATTACATGGTGGTACCCGAGTAACCATCATACATCACTGATTACTTGGGTACTGATTACCATGTAATCAGTGCACGTCACTGATTACATGGTGTACCCAAGTCACCGTCCCACGTCACTGATTAAATGGCGGCACGCAAATCATCATTACACATCACTGATTACATGACGGTAACCAAGTCATCATTACGCATCACTGATTACATGGCCGTACCAAGTCACCATTGCGCGTCATTGATTAAATGGCAGTACCAATTCATCATTACGTGTCACTGATTACATGGTGGTACCAAGTCATCACTACACGTCACTGATTACATGGCGGTATCAAGTCATCATTACACTCACTGATTAACTGATTACATGGCGATACCAAGTCATCATTACACATCACTGATTACATGGAGGTACCAAGTCATTACTACACGTCACTGATTACATGGCGGTACCAAGTCATCATTACACATGGCGGTACCAAGTCATCATAACACATGGCGGTACCAAGTCATCATTAACGTTACTGATTACATGGCGGTACCAAGTGATCATTACGCGCGACTGATTACATGGCGGTATCATACACGTTACTGATTACATGACGGTACCAAGTCATCATTATACGCCACTGATCACATTGCGTAACCCAAGTCACCATTACATGTCAATGATTACATGACGTCACGAAGGCATTGATTATATGGCGGTACCAAGTCATCTTTACATGTCACTGATTACATGGCAGTATCCAAGCCATCATTAAATGTCACTGATTACACGAAGATACTCAGCATTCCGCGTCACTGATTACATAGCGATACTAAATTCATTAGTACACGTCACTGATTACACGGTGCATACTAAAGTCGGCATTCCGTGTCACTGATTACACGGCGGTACCCAAGTCGTCACAACATGTCACTGGTTGCATATGTATACTTATAATTGCAAACAACTAAAGGGAGTGACTGGGTAAAAAACAAACAAACTCAACGCGTCACCATATTTTACAAGTTTTTAATTGTTTTACCAAATTATTCATGTTTAAAATAATAAATAAATAATCGCACATCAGCAACAAAGAACGAAACACATATCGACACTGTAACATAGTAAGATCCACAAAATAAACAATCACGTGTTTACCAACAAAACCACCGCAATTTACAATGTTTGAACTGTTTGCTTCTCTGTTTACTCAAACTGGTTTGGTTCATACGCACCGACTGATATCAGTCAAGGCCATTCTTCTTTTAAGTAAGACAACTTTCATATCACGTAGACAGGTTATAATTATTGTTTTATAGGAGTTGCAAATGAGCCATAGTACTGTATACATACTGTATATCAGAGTAGAAAAAAGGCGTACTGGCTGGTACTGTAGGCATGTTATTTCTCTTCAGATATTTCTTAAGTAATGCACAGACACGTGGAGCAAATGTATGTCTAAACATGTACATAACCGACCTACATAGATGTAAGTCAATCCAACCTACATATATTTAAGTCAATTTAGATGTACAACTTTCTGTGTGTGACTCAGCACAAGAATATAGATATTTTTTACATTCTAATTGTCTGTTTAAAAACAACCCCGCCGAACCAGGTACATTCAAATTAATTTATATAAAGTTAGATGTTGATGAATTTTAAAAAACACAGTACACAGTTCTTAACAATATACTTAAATCACGCTTTAAACGGACGTTTTAAACACTTAATACACGTTCTTAAATCGTCAAGGTTAAACACTAACGTATTATGCAACATTACGCAAACATTACGCATTTGCTTTATTTGCTTAAATGACTTGCTTAAATGACCCATAAACGCCCCACTGGTGTCATTATCTAGGATAAGCCCATGTTTGACCCACTGACCCAGTACTTGTCATTATCTGTACTTACAAATTAGTTTATAAAAAGCCCCAAGGTGAATAAACATTCGACAAGCCTTGTATGCGAACACGCCAGCAATAATGAACAGGCTTGTTCAGCCTGCATTGTTTTAAAATCTATTGTTTCGTATGTTTAATAAAAATGGCATTTAAGAAATAGTTGATCTACTTTTGTTATCTAACAGTTATTGAAGTATTAAGGGTCACACAGCAATCTCGAAAACGGTTCACCCTATCTAGTGCTGTTTACCTACTAGGATATTTATGCGGAGTACGTGTGTACTTTCAAATTAACTCTGTGCGAAACTAAAGTTGAAAACCTCCCGGCGTTATGCTATAGTTTATATATTTAAAAATATATATATTTTTTAAAACAAACCATTTTTTAACTGCTGTATCTGGACAATTAAATTCTGTAAAAATAATCAACTGACGAGTCTTTCACTTGTAAATTCGACTGAATATTTTTCGAGTATACAACTATAAATGCAGGCTTTAATGCATTTATAGTTCTATACTCGACAAATATTCAGTCGAATTTACAAGTAAAAGACTCGGCAGTTGATTATTTTTACATAATTTAATTGTCCAGATACAGCAGTTAAAAATGGTTTGTTTAAAAAAATATATATAGTATAACGCCGGGATGTTTTCAGCTTTAGTTCCGCACGGAGTTAATTTAATACCAATCCATTTTATATCTCTTTAAAATGCAAACTAAACCAGGGTCGTAGCTGACTTAAAATGCATATATAGGCCCGACAAACTAGTGGGGTCCGTATTTAAAAAAAAAAAAAAAAAAGCTTCGCTATGTAACGGTGCGTTTTGGCATGTATTTGACAGAACACTTATGTGATACTTAAACCCCCCCCCCCCCCCTCCCCCCCCCCCACACCACACACAAAACGACCAAATGACTACAGGCAAATGCATACATCTTTGTTTCATGCTTGCGGTATGATGCGTGCGTTATGAAACCTTGCAAAATACCACGTTTTGGATCAAAATACTGTAGAATATGTATCACAATACTGTAGAATATGTATCACAATACTGTAGAATATGTTATTTTAGCAATACATACACAGGTAATGCCCAGTTTATATGTACAATATAAATAACCTTCCCTGTCCAGTGGTATTGCGTTCAAATAAATAAGCAATGCTGCTGAGTAAAGTCTGAAGAGTAATTACCATGGTTTTGACGTTTTTTACCCTAATTCTCAATGTTTAAATACCCATAAAAATTGTTTATCTGGAACATTTGGTTCAACATTTAGTATTATATTTAAGTTTGGGCCGTGGTTTCTATTGTCGTCTATATCTGTCTATAGTCGTTTATGTTCTTTTTGTTACGCATTGCGTCGTTTATTTGGGACCGACATCTGGCCGATCCCTTTCTGTTTAAATATGTTCCAGTCCATCTTGGCTTTCACTCGTCCCAATTCCACATATTTCTGATATCTACGTTGATACAATGTGATGTCACCTATGCGGACATTTTGATACATGCCGCGTAATTGTCAACTCGGCAACTTCTTATAAATAACTGTTCAAGTTTGATTTATTGCTATAAGTTTTGTAGCATTTCTTTTAATAAGACCTCCATATCCATGCTGGAATTTATTCGCGTGCAGAACAAGTTTTCGACCATACGGCAGTTTATTCCATAAAGCGACGGCAGGCACATGAGGATTCGAGAGTAATGCATGACGTCACCGGGTCGTGTATCGGCCACGTGCTGTTGGAGGAGCTGTTGCACGGCAGAATTGAGTTTCTCCACAAGATCAAGGTTGTCCAGGCCAACGTAACCTAAAAATAGAAACACATTTATATTACATTAACCGTTTTACAATACCATGAACGCTACTGATTAATATCAGGGACGTCGGTAGAAGCAACTTTTTTTATATATTTTGGAATACCGTTTTCCAAAGCACTGTCTATGGGGAGTGCTGTATGTAATGTTATTAGAACACAGCAGACGGATTTTACCTACTATCAACGGTAGTTATACATTCGGAAAACACGACCTTGATCTACAATTTCGTTTATCTGCTAACTTGTCACGCTTATATTATAAATACTAGTCTAAAAACAGGCTATTTTTTACAAATGTGAAGTACAGTATCTCCGTTGGTTCAATGATAAATCACAGACATATTAATAATTTGTTATTAGGTCTGTGGATAAATTAACCAATTACGCCAGAGAAAACTATACATAATCCAATAACCCTTACTTGTTGATAAATTCTGATTCATCTGACCGATTTTTACGGTATATTATCAAATATATGGTGGAGCGGGTTGGCGGGGATGGTGGAGGCTGGTGGGTGTGGGGGGTGGGTGGTGGTGAATATTCGTTGGCTCCATTGTCTGAATACTGGGTGATAGAGTATGGACCCCTCTTACCTCATGCACCGCTCCCACCCACTCTTCCCTCAATACTATGAGGACATGCAAACTAATAAAACAAATAAAACCACGACCACCTGGGTGACACTGATATTTAAATAAATGTGTCTTTTACCGAACTGGAGTACGAGTGCTAGCTAGACAAGAGGCCGTTTACGTAATTATATATATATAAACGCTGAACTCCAGGCGACCTATCTATCTCGTACGATTTTTTTTTAAGGCGACCTATCTATCTTATCTCGCACGATTTTTTTATATACTTTTTTTTTTAACGTAAAATAATTCACGAATATGGTATAATTTTGGGTTCCATATTATCGACTACTTTACAATGAATATTTCCACACTGCGTTTACCAATAACCCAAACGTTTCCATACATACATGTTAAAACTGTGGCAACATTTGGTACATGTTAAAATTGTGGCATTATATGGCAATGATTTATAAAAAAAATCGTACACTCAATACTACCCCGAAGTCTTTTCTGATTATTAGCACAATTAGCAGAGAAGGTCAAAACATAGGGAAACTTCAAGGTCAGTGTCCTGAAAGAGTACGGAGGCTATTTGGTCAGTTTGCGGTCAAGCGCTGGTCACTTCGGGTCTTACGTGACCCAACCTTGGCCGAAGTTCACACAGTGGTCAGTCATGCAAGAACAAAGAAAGCTGTCCAAACTGGACATCCCAAGTTAATTATTGATTTGTTCGATCTGAAGTGACCAGTCATTGCCGCTGATGACCGTCTGCCCTTAGGGGAACTGGTCAGTTTCGGACACTGAACTTTGCGTTTTCCTTGGCATACGAGGCCATGAAAGTCGTTGTATGATGTTTGACAAATGACAAAATAGCTCATTATGCAATGGCTAGACATATTTATTACGGTTCCTTTCGGGATTTGTAATGAATGAAGTATATACATGATGGGATACCACTTCTTGAATATTGGTCTTCAGTATTTAACTCATTGAAAATGACTAAGGCAGGGGCTCAAGTCGAAGTACTTTCAGCACTACAACATTTTTAAAAGGACACATGGCAATCTTGATTTTTTTTTTAAAACTCGCTAGTTCTTCTACATAAAATGCATTTGTTCAATCTGTAATAAGAACTATAAGAAAAGAATGTCAAATTGTTTCTGCATTACTTACTGTTGATCATATTGCACCAATATAAGTATATTTAAACCTATGTTAAGAAGAAAAAAATAAAATCCAAATTGTTGATTTAATTATATGCAAGCACGTTTAAAGTCAAACGGACATCGGATTAATAAACTCGAGACGCTAATTTTAATGTGTGATAAAAACATCAAGAATGCCCTGTATCCCTTTTAATAGTCACCGACTAAATCGAAAGTCATTCACTAGTATGTTTAAATTACGCTAACCTCGTTCGGATTGTTCTTGCAGACTGTCTGTCATGTATTAGTATTATTACTAGAGCTAAGAAACAACTAAGACCTATTTTAAGTAAACACTCCCAGTGTTCTAGATATATACTGGACATGTTGCTTTTAGTAAATTATGTAAGACATTGGTAACATTCAGTGAAATCCTTGAAAAACAACAAAAATACAAATCGATTTGCAATCTGGATTTCTTGGAACATGTTTTAGTGCAGCAATGCCTCTTTACTCTCTACACCCAACGTGTCACGATATGGATGAAAGGGCAACCATTATTCAGGATGTTGGAAAGGGGTCAAACTTAGAGGACGTATGATTTCCAATTTGTAGTTAGTTTATACCTCGTGACACTCTTGCGTATATCATGTCGCCCCTGTGAAAGCAGTGTTTTTTTCACCAAAAATATTCGGCGAAATTCGGCCCCATTCTTTTCTTTTTTACTTTTAAATGTTGTTTCTTAGTTGACCACCCATTACATGTCCATCAACATGTTCTTGATGTAAATTTAGTATTAAAAGAAAGACTGCGACTTGATACATATACAAAACTACTATCTTTCTTCTTTATTTTAACATTGTCGAAATTCCCCCTTTTTCCAATTCACGTAAATTTCCCCTCTCTAAAGGGCCCTGACCCCTTCCCCCAAAAGAAAAAACAACAACTGAAAGGCTACACTATTTTTTGTATTCTAACTATTTAAAGCTAAATGCTTACCAGCATTGAAAAGGACAGCCATTCTCAGAAGAGCATACTCCTTCTGGTCCAGCGACATATTCTTGCACTTTTTAATGAAGCTTTGTATGCTTTCTACCGATTTCATCGTGGGTTCGTCCTGAGTGGGTGGCGCATCGCTGCTCTGTCTCTCAATCGGCAATGGTGTTACAGCAAATTCGAATTCATTTTCTGCCATCAGTAGGAGCAAAAGCCGAGTCCATGCGTTTATCAGCAATGTCATTTTATCATTTTGAGACATACTGGAAAATTCTGGAATAGCTTTTGTGAACTGAACTATTTTCACCAACCAGTCCGAAACGCGTGACGTAATCGGGTACACCATCTTTTTGGCGAGTGTCACGCGGGTGGAACTTGTGACAGTTACATCCGGTTTGTACACGTCTGAACAAGGTGAGTCACGATCACTGTCCGGATTTCTAGAACTAAACTGTCTTTGCTTTCCAGAACTTAATAAATTACGTAACATAGAGCCTTCAGAGTGACTGATTTGAGTATCCACGTTGCCAGAATGATAGACGGGAGAGCTTCCGCCATTGTCCGACTTACACGAGAGGTCCATTGGCTGTTCGTCACACATGTACGAGTCTTTAATGTCAGAGGATGAGTATCTGTCCTGTGAGTATGGCGATTGAGGAGAGTACACCGGTGAGTCTGAATAGCGATGAGGGGAGCAAGGGCGGAATGGAGATCCGGTATTTTGGTACGGCGACGCATCGATGTGGTATGGCGATGACCCCTGGTTGATAAAAGGTGATCCTGATTCACGGAATGGGGATGACCTGCTATCATAGCCCGGCGAACATGGGGCATAATATTGAACCGATGATGGTGACCCTTCCTGATAGTGAGACCCGTATACAAATGTTGGTTCTATGAAAGGTGACACAACTCGTTCATGAGGCGATCTAGAAACGGCATGGTGGTGAGATGGAACTGACGGCACTATTTGCACCAAACATTCAGTGGAGCTGCTAGAATGAGATGATGGAATGAAACGTTCACTTTCACCTTCAAAAAACTGCTGTGTCCTATGCATTTCACCTTCACTAGTCAATAATGAGTTTTCAGTGTGAAAATGTGCGTGCGATTGCGGTGAATGTGGTGAGGATTCCTCCCCAAATGTCACAGCTGAAGGTCTAGAGGTAGCAAGATGCCTATACGCGGAGGGAACTTCCCCGCGTAGCACACTCTGGAGAGTGGTGCTTGCCATAACATTAGGCACAAATGATTGTTCAGGTCTGTGCTTCAGATCACGTGCCATATGTTTGTGGCTTTGAGGAATTTCGGTCATGGCGGAATGGACATTATGTATTGGCGCCATTATCATTCCCCTTACGTCTTGGCGTCTATCTATGAGAGAGCGTTCTCCTAATATCACGATTTGTATTTGAAACTTCTATATTCGAGAATGTCTCACAATCTCGCGAGCATGCACTCCAAAACCTGAAAATAAATAAATAAATCTATAAACAAATACATAAACCAGGAATGTAAAAATGATGAGACACATATTTGCAAATAGTTTAAATACACAGCGGCTTTTAAACAGCACAACATGTAAAAATAAACAAGACAGTTGCAATACACAACAAATAACAACAATGTTACACACGTATGAATAGAATATGAATACACTGGGATGCCACGCAGTTCCGACACGAAGTTCGTGCTTTGTTTGTTTGTTTGTTTGAATGGTGCTTTTACGTCATATATAGCACAAGTAAGCGTTTTATCTCTAAAACAGATTATAAGTATTTTTGCTTTATTTCTAAAAACAATAAAACACATTACACAATTGTTTTTGCGCAGTAAATGAAATACCGCAATTTCCTCACTAGTTCCCCACCTTCATTTTTTTATTTAGTATACAGTACAGTCGAGGAATTATATGCAAAACTCTCGTGTGCGTTTCATTGGCTTGAAACACATACTGGTGTTTGACTGAGATATTGTGGCATGAACTCCATTCATAACAGCGAACCAGGAGAAATTTTATCTATAAAAGATTCACAAAAAAATGCAGCGCCCGCACTCAACATGGCCTATTTTTTAATCGACATCAGTGTACTGATTCAGCCTTAGCAGACGGCATTATATAGCAGACGGCGTCATAATCGGAATGCGAAAAATGTAGGTTAGTAGTGTGAATCGTTCACCTTGAAAAGCGCTGACGGACTATTTTTAGACGCGCAAGTGGGTGACCTATTGATATTGGCTACGCGCACGATTATTTCTCTTTACAAGGCCACTAGATAACGTGTTATGCTTTATGATTAATGTACGACTATATATATATTGATCGACATTCAATCGCCGAAAATGGGTCCAATTCTAGAACATTTTATCTAAATTTGTCATAAATAGTCATGTGGGAAAATTGTCTTCAAAGAATATAGTTTGGACAACTTGCCCTTTATTATAAGCTCGCGTGTTACTGTTTAATAATTTATGCAATCGAAGTTGAAAAAAAAAGGAAAAAGAGAAAACAAACAGAAGCCTTTGTGACTGTTCTAAAAACAATGTGACATTGTCATTGAATTACTGATAAAATGAAAGTAATCTGTCATTCGAATTTAGTCGACTTAGACGCAATGTTCGCAAGGTTGATTAAAATACTAACAAATCATTAAAATAACTTTTAAATGCATTACTTATTTGTTTCTTGTCAAAACATCCGTACCCAGCTGCATGCGTATCTGCAGCTACGCGCTTGCTCACGTGTAATTAAATGCAGCCTAAACTTGCCACAAATTCAATAGTCCATCCTATAATGTACCCTTGTGGGTGGCGCGACTATTATATTATACTAGCTCTATGCTAACTAAGCGTCTCCGTGGCCGAATGGTTAAAGACGTTGCGTTGTAAACCTTCACCTCTCACCGCTGCGGGTTCGAATCCAACGGGAGTTCGACTTGTGAGGAAGTGTCGATTCTTACGGATGGCGGGAGGTGTACAGTACTGATTCTAGAAAAGTGGGTGGTCTGCCTCCACCACAAACACATGTGTAACCGTATGCTCCACCACAAACAAATGTGTAACCGTATGTGTTTTGAAAATGACGTCAAACAAATAAACTAGGCCAACAAGAGTCTCGCATTCTATAATTTTGCCAGCTCTCGTTTAATAATTCAATAATTAATGAGTACTCCTGTCAGATGCTCCATATACATGTAGTAGTTTCTGTTGTGCGGCCAATGCGGCTATGTTCAACAATACCTTATTCTTAGACGAGTATCTAGCCTACAATGTAGCGCAATAACACGATTTGAGAAATGAATAGACAAAACCAGTATGGAAAACAACAAAGAGTCCAATAATGTCAACGTGCTTAATCGAACAAAAAAGATGTGGGGCGCTAGTTCACATGCTCTATCCATGACACAGTGACCCTGCTCGATGTCTATAACTAAATGTAAATCATCTCAGGTCGTCGCCTTTGTAAATGTATGAATGTGCGCAAATACACCAAAAAAATATGAGGAGAGCATATTTTCAATTACAAACAGACAGCCACATCGCATGAACACGTAAACGAAACGTTTTGTTGTTTAATATAAGGCCAAAAAAAATAAAAAATACTGTGTTTCCGGTGACCCGACCGACCCTATTTTTAAGGGGCCGACCTTAAAACTTTTTTTATTTTTTTATTTTTTACTTTTTTTATTTGTTCTGAACAATGATTTATCACAATATATCGAGGTAATTTATATATCTTGCTCCAAAAAAGAAAAAAAAAAGAAAAAGAAAAGAAAATGCCTACCTACCGACCCTATTTTTTTTTAGAGCATGCAATAGGAAACACACATACTTTTTTTTTTTGGCCTAATGTACCCGTTAATTTCTTATTTCGGTTTCGCAATTGGTCGATTTCTTTCTTTTTGTAATTCAGGAAAAGTACTTGAAATGAAAAATGCCCGACTATTTTCGTGGTCAGATAAATAAATAATAAGAAAAGCATACACTGATCTGTCTAATCAAGCCCACTCCCACCTTTCCCCCAAAAAACGCACGCACTCTACTTGGACCCATTGAACTTTTGAATAGATACCTAACCATATCTGTATTGCTTTCATACAATAAAGTTGAATTTTGTAATAAGGAGAACTCTTATTAATAACAATGTTATTTGACTGTTGTGGGGGAAGTGTCCTCTCATATGGTGATAAACGAATGCGGATTATTCATTAAATGTCAGATTTTGTACACTGATATATGGTGGGGTAGTGGGAGTGAGGTTGAGGTAGGGAAGGCCCAATCACTTCGATAATTGCCAATCTATATTTGACAAGTACATAATTATCAGCGATCAATTATTATATATTACGGCCCGGGATCTTCTGCTTGTGTTCAATATACATTTTTCTTGCTCATTTTGTAGATTTGTACATAGAGGCCAACATGGTAGATTATTGTTAAATAAATGTATCAGTCGCTTAGTAAATTAAAAACATTTCTTTAATTACAAAATATATTGTATTCGTTAAAAAAGTTAACACTCGACAATAATACCCCAATTTTCATTAAAATAACAAGTATTACTATTGCTAGTTAATGTCTGAATATTAAAAAATATCTCGTTTTCTTAATTTTTTTGAGAATTTTTTTTTTAATAAAATAAAATAATAATAAAAAAAAATATAGACAGCAATACATATTTCGTCGTCCATGCTCGAGCTATACCGTCTCGTTGCAAAGAAAATGGAAATAGATATACATTTGTTTTACTAATAAAACACTATTTAGACGAAATAGCAGTGTTAAACATATATAATTATTTTATTTAAAAATACATGTATATATAGACTATTATAATTATAGACAACTAACCTGCTTCTTCTTTTTATTCCGTAAAATAAATAAAATAGATGTATTCTCCTTTAAACACGTTTAAACATACATCCTATAACGGCTTATCTAAATCGTTTCTATAGTTTGTTATGTGTTACAATCCCGTTTTATTATCAACATGTAGCTAAAGTTCAGTGAAAACTGAAAATATTTTACACTAAGCCACCAATCAAATACATAATATTCGTCCCCTTAGAATAATGACCTTTACGGTTAAACTCAGTCATCCAATCAGATCGTTCGTTATAAACGTGCATACGGCGTACAATGACCTACAATTGTAATAATCTCTAACAAAAGTAGTACAGCTGAAAGATACACGATTTAAACTTAGATAAAACAAACCAGAAAAAGTCATGAATGATAAAAGTTGTGTATAGTTTAGTTACACAGCAAGGGCTGAATATAAAGTGACTACTATCCGTTACTTCGTAAACATAAGTGAGAAATTAAATGTTCGATTTGTTTACGTTTAGAGAATATATAGCATTTGCCCTACATTCCGAATTGGTGATATGACGTCATTCCAGCGTTCAACCTTGAATCAGTACACAAAAGAACTACGCAGTATTTGTGCGCATGAATTCTATAGCGAGGCGAGTCGATACACAAAACTAAGTATGCATGGACTGTCAAAGGTTTGTTAGAAGGTCGAGCAAGAACGTTCGCTTGCACCGACTACAAGTATGTTGGGATGGCCGGAGAAATAGATAAGCATGATCGATATAATTACACCTGAGTAGGATGTTGCTGTTGTTTACCCAATATTTGTTTACACGTTTAACCTCCAAGGCTTGGTTTACACAAATAGTCAATACACGGGTTTCAGGCGTTACTCAGTCACGTTTTTGGTTTACCGATTTTTAATATATATTTTTTTTTACATAGTCATCGTCTAGTTTCCAGTAATGTTGTTTACTGTTTATACGAACGGGTGTGTTGTGTTTGGCCGTGAGTGCGCGCACGTGTTTGCGTGGAATTGTTTTACTATTCACCATTGAAGGATATATACATGATCACACATGTAATGAATTATGGATATCACCAATTCTTTTAAATATATCTATCAATCGGTTTCTAGATATCTTATATTTTCTTTATGGAAATTCGGTGAATAGATGACTTATATACTGGCTGTGTACCAGTTATCGTCATTCACCAGATTTCGTCATTATCAATAAAACGCTCAATATTGTGATTATTTTTCGACCCCACTTCACAAATCACTACACACTATCATCAGACGATTGGAGAGGAAAAACTATTTTAGAAATATTAACATACACTCTCAAACCAACCCGTTTACCTATATAAATATCGTAATAAACAAAACACAATCGGGGGAATCACGCGCTAATGCGCATGCGCAGGAAATTTTCCTTTTAAAATAGTTGAAATTTTACGTCGAACCATTGAATCAATCTGACATGCCCAACAAACTAAAAGCATGTACTAACAATTTTCAGCCAAGGGTGACAACTAGTTCACGTCAATCAGTTTAAATGTGCGGACAGTTATTTCCTTTTAAATTTGAACGTCGAAGTGAAGTATATTACATCCGATACCTACAGTTGAAAAAAAAACATTTTAAATTGTAGATATAATTTTTTTCTAGATATTGTTTTTGTATATTCATATGCAATGGTATATTTATGTTTTTATTAATAACTATACACGTTTTCATCATCGCAAACATGGATTATTCGGTATTAAACTGAACATGACGATAACTACTACATTCGGCTCAAACGACCGGCCCAATTCAGTCTATATTTAGTAACGGTCACGTGACACTTGTTACTGAGAGTAGGAACAATGTAAACACAGAATATTTACGGCAAAGGGGTAAGCTTCTCTAACGGCAAAAATATTTATGAGATGACTAGTTTTGATTTAAATATATTAAAGAATCAACATAAAAATGACGATATCTGGTATACAGCCAGTACAGTTGGTTTACCAAAAACAGTTTTTTCCCCTCTAACTCATAGTCGCCGTGGTCGGGAGGGTAAATATGTTGCTGAGTTTGAAACTTTCTAGGCTCTCACCGCTACGGGGTCGACGTTTAAATCAAATCTGCCCAAGCTAGTGTGCCTGATTGGTCTCTGTATTTTAGAACTAAGTGTTTACTAGTGGCTAACTAATCGTGAACTCTTGACACCACAAGGTCACAGAAAAGTAAGACGTAACACGTTTTTAAAGGGACACATGACAATCTTTATTTTTTAGAAACTCATGGCGTCCCGCTAGTTTTTCTGCATACCTTGCATTTGTTCAATCATTAATATTAATTATAAGAATAGTATTAAGCACTTTTTTTTGCATATTATTAATTTCTGATATTATTGCACCAAAAATATATTAACTTATAGTATAAATAAGACGAAATAGTGAATACTTAAAATTTGATTATTTAAATCTGACCTGGGTAAAAGTAAAAATGATACTTGATATATAAATCGAGACACCCATTTGAAACACTTCAAGATTGCCGTGTGTCCCTTTAAGGTGAATAACATTCACTCGTGTTCGGGAAATTATTTTGAATATTAAAAATGCACACTATATATGCATGTATAGGATAGAGGCTATGACGAATTTTCTTCATATACTCTGTCCGACTTAGTGTCTTTACCACAGGTTTTATCGATAGTCTCTCTATATAGGTCACACTCTTCACCGCGAAGACTGCTTTATTAGTAAAATCTTTATGAATAAATGGTGCAAGTATTTGAAAATCAGAGACAATTGATTGGTTGAAAAAGTAGGATAAACACTAAAGTATTGACTCTTTATGATATTATAGCCATTGGATCTAACTTTGTTGTCGCTAGCAATGTACAAAGTTCATTGCCATAGACGAAATAAACCCACATCAACAGTTGAGTTGATCGAATTGTTAATAAATTAATTAATTAAAGGGACACACGGCATTCTTTTTTTTTTTACAATTCGCTTTATACTAGTCTGATAATTAATATAACTGATTCTACACATCCAAGTTATGTGAAAAAAACGCCTCGAATTTTTAAAAAATCCAGATTGCCGTGTGTCCCTTTAATCGGCAACGAATGCTGACTCACCTTGACCGCTCACTGCACTGTCTGCGTCATATGGTGGTGTTTACAACATGTATCATACGCGTTCACGCAGTACTGGAACCATACATTCTCATCTATGTAGCAAACGGTACAATAGCCACAAATGACATAACCTTCCACAAAGTAAACGGGTGTAGTATTTTGCGTCTCATTCCCTCAGATGTTTTATAAATATTAAGCAAACCGTACCGAATTAACCCTCACAAAACTACGTACGTGTGCACTCTCTCGTCATACACTTAACCGAGTTTCATGATCTGAAATAACCTTCACGGTATATCGGCTAGTACATACATTAGCATACCGTATCATGCATACCTTGACCTTTTGTTATTCATGAAAGTATAATGTTGTCACATGACAAGTATAATGTTGTCACATGACATGTCATGTTTACTGCACCACTTTTTTTTTTTATCGATTTCTCGGTTATTACGTAAACATAAGGACATGGGATGGAATATCTGCACTCCATCACATAGTACTTTTAACCAAGAGAGAGATACAC